>JAUBOD010000876.1:1382066-1392455 GCA_032353885.1 Nothura maculosa
TCACATTATACTGAGTTCTCCATCTGGGTTTAGAGTACTTACTGGAAATTGAAAGACATACCTCTTCCTCATTGACAGGCTATTTAATTGAACTCCACAAGATGTCTGAAAAGAAAATATCAAAGCAAAAGGCACTCAGAATTTTTTTGTTAGGGCTCATTACATATGGATATTTAATGGTCTGTGAAGCCATTGTTGCATGTGCTCTAGTACAGTTAGTCCCTTTCCCATACAGTGAGATGCTCTTACAGCAGTAAAACAAAAGAAACCTAGGTATGCATTTTTGCAAAGGTGTCCCGAAACAGCTATCACACTCTACACAAACCTTAACTTGGCTGTCTCCAGAGAAAGGTAGAAATTGAGTTTAAACTGAGGTGTTGAAATTCTCTAAACCAGAGACAACTCTTTAAACTCAAGACTGAAAGTAGCTTCTTTTGAGTGACTGTTTGAAACAGCAAATAACATTTTTCCTGTCATTTCAAGCAAAAGTTTCCTGTCCCTGGAGTTATTATACAATGGCAGACGTGTATTTCTGAGAAGCCACTATATGCCAGCTCAGCAGGGACTACCAAGTCCCCAGCATCCTGTGATTTGAAACATCTCTGTTGGGCTGTTTTGCTTCTGAAGCTACTGCAGTGGGTTGGCAGAGAAAAACTTGGGCTAGGCCTGTGCAGACTGATTGATTTTACCTGCAGTCGTAGGCTCTGTTTGTGGCTCTCTCCTTAGAATCCTCTCACATTTCCCATGAATCAGTAAGTTAAAAGCTAGAGAAATTTCTCTGCGAGTATCTTTCAGCCTTGAAAATAAAACGTGAAAAAGGATTGGTGCCCAAAGTATGTTCTTCCATAGTGCAGTTGCAAAAGGCTTTTATTGCTTTGGCATGATTTGATCTGCCTTCTGATAGCAGTCAAGGGTTTTAGTTCAGAGCAGAGCCCTTTTATGCTATTGTACAGCCCCTGAATTAAACCATGTCGTTGCAGCTGCTTGCTTTAGCAGAGGATGCATTGACCACATTATGAATATGTAGAACACTGCTGAAGGTGAGACACAATAGATTTCACACTCTGATCAGAAGGAAGTCACATAATAAACTGTTCCACACTCTTAAAGTTACTTTACAGAATACTAAAGTGTTTTGGTTTGTTTTTTTTTGTTTTTTTTTTTGACTGGTTGAATACGAAATTATTTTGTAGCTGGTTTATATTTGCTGGAGATTTTTGTGACTGGTTTGCAACTGGAAAGCCTCAAAATTTGAGCTCTGACATTAACACAGGTATGACACTGCTTTCTCTGTGGCCTAGTAGCTTATCTAACTCAATTTTCTCATTCATCTGTGGTCCAGATTTTCATAATTTTCACTCTTTTCTCATTTTAACTTCCTTGTAAGGATGGTTAATAGAACTAAACCCTACCTAATCTAACCAGGATCAGGGGAAGGGGGACTTTAGTAGGTGGAGGTAGTTGTTTATTTGTCTGTTTAAATAGCCTTTGCATTTATAAAGGTTGGGAGTATCAGGTAAAATAATGACATATTCTAGGAAACCTTTTATCTTCAATGAAGCTTCTGTACTTCTGGGACTACTTCTTTCAGCTACTTACTCTAGTGATACCTAATTTAGAAAATCATAAGGAAAAAAAAAGAACTGATGAATGTTTATCTTCCTGTGAAAGTGAAATGATTGATACATTCTACATAGATAAGTGGGAATATGGGAATGTATTTTTTACTTGTCTGCACTTAAGAAAAAAAAAAGGGAGAAAAATAGCAAAGAAGTCCTGCAACAGTTAGCTCTGCTTGTTGGTTTCAGGTTACCGCATGAGATTAGGATCTAGCACAGACAAAAAGGATTCAGGTCGCCTTCATGTTGATTTTGCTCAGGCAAGAGATGACTTTTATGAATGGGAATGCAAACAAAGAATGCTGGCCCGGGAAGAACGCCACAGACGCAAAATGGAAGAAGACAGGCTGCGCCCTCCTTCTCCCCCAGCAATAATGCATTATTCTGAACACGAAGCTGCTTTGCTGGCTGAAAAATTGAAAGGTAAGCAGCATTTGATACTTTCCAATGTATTATTCCTCAAGAGCAGGAGCCACCCAGAAGTCAAACCAGGGGAACTGATTTCTCTCTGATGTATTTCATTACTTACCCTCTTAGCCTTTTCCCATTGCTCTGCCAGTTCTATTTCAATCATAAGGATATTAACCTACCTGCTCGAAATATGCATCTTGCTGTCCATCTTGCTGTGCTTTAACAACTGAAACAAGACCTTTAGAAAACTGGGTGTTTTTCTTTTCCTGCTCAGTTACTGTCGCCATCTACCTTAAAAATGGTCTCATAATGAGACAACCTGTTACACAAATATTTTGCATTTAGGGCCCAGTTTTTTAAATCTTTCTATCTTTCACTGGGTAATATTTTCTCATAGTTCCTACATGTTGCTGTCCTAATTTCTGATATTTAAATTGCTTTTGTGAGTTTTATTTTCAAGTGCTCCTCAGTTGCAATGATAATATTCATCTCTGTTATATACAACTTATTCTTTCATACCCTTTTTGGGATTAAAATTACTTAAAATTATGTGTTTGCTTGCTTAGTGGGAAGGGAAGGATGCTCCAAGTGTTCCAAATGCACATGCTCCATTAATATTTTTCAAGACTTGAAGATTTCTGCTTTTAATAGTTAATAGTTGATATATGAAGTAAAAAGTAATATAATTAGTATGTGTTATATATATGTGTATGTGTATAAAGAAATAAAAATAGTCAATAGAACAGTTCCTCTTAACCCCTGGAGTTGTATTTGTTTTCATTTAGCATTTAGTGACAGTGCTTGGCATTCTTTTCCCATGTGATGGCCAAGCACATTACTTCCAATGTGTGCCAGGTCACAAGAAACTGATTCTTGCCACCATTTCAGAAGAATCCAGATTAGATTTAGGCCGTCTAGCTGTCAACACTGTAGCCTCCTATTTTAACTGTGAAACGAGCTTGGAAAACCAGAGAAGGGCAATGCCAAGCAGTGCATCCTTGAAACGTGGTGCAGAGATGCACCCTGCTGTCTCTTTGAGCACTGCTTTGGCTGTTTTTAGTTGTCAGTGTTGCATTGGTCAGTTGTTAGTTTGGTTAAATAATATTCTGGGCAAATACACTTTTCTGTTAAATAATTCACTGAGTGATTAGATTAAAATAACCCAAATCAGGAAAAGGAAGAGGCCTCATGAAGTAAACGCACAGCTTCATTCTTCCCTAGTTTTCACTCTATACAGTAGGAATACAGGGTTTTAGATCCATCTGTTCCCAGAATCTGTTTTCAATTGATTATTTTCGGACTTAATATTTTATCTGGAAGTTTGTCTTTATGTAGTAAGGCCTAGAGGTTTCCTGGACTAAGCCAGAATATGCAAGTAATCTGCACAATTTCTTCCATATGGCTAGCCATTGCTTGGGGCAACTCACTGTTCGGTCTTTGCATGATGTTCAAGATGTCTATATTTAGAAAGGTTTTCTCTGCAGTCTGGGTAGTTCTCGTACTTAATTAAAACTTATTAAAGGTTTTAAAGCTTTGGCTCTCTTGAGGGACATTTGAGCAGAGCTTGGCATATATGTACAAATTTAATACAGCAATATTTTGATTGCTATCTGGACCAACCCCATGCAGATTACTTTTTCTCTGAAAATAAAGATAAATTTTCAGAGACATGCAGAACTAAATATAAGCAACTCAATTAAAATCCAGCAAAAATAAATATTGTAGCATTAAAACCACTTCTAATTAGTCATTGCCTTGTAGCAAAATTAATAGCCCTGCATCTGTATAGGTTCTTAGGCAGAGACAACACAAAGAAGCTCTGTTCTGCCTGTTTCTGATCTTTTTTCCTATATAATTTAGTATACAGAATAGAGATGGAGTTCAGTCATATATTGGTGAGTCCTACACTCTAAGTATCCTTCCCAAATGAGGGAGTAGGACAGAACATCATGGTTTCCTTTGGGCAGCACAGACTAAGCACGAGTCCAATATGGCATCCTAAAAAGCAACACTAGAGCTATTTCTTTGACCATGGCAAAGGACGATGCATTCATCACATCCTTGCAGGTTAAGTATAGGCTTGAAGGAAACTAACAGAAGATATATGCACACATACACACTCACATACACACATATATATATTATACAACCACATACACAAAAAAAAATTTTAAAAAAAAGTTGAGCTAACCCAGAATCTCTGGTATCTGAATGTCACTGGATTTGTTTTGCCAAAAAACAATGAACAATTCATCCTAAAGAAAAGAAAAATTCAAACAGATTTTCTCTTGGCAAGATTTACCTTGAAAGATTTGTTCTTAAAACAGGTGCCCTGAAGTTTTTTTTTCCTTGAGGAAAGTTATGACCTTCCTATGGTATCCACTTCAAAAGAATCCTGAGCATTTCTGCTAACTCATGAGACAAGAAGTGCAGGTGCCCAGCTCCACAGGTTTTAGCTTCTGCAGTGCCTCCAGAACTTCCCGAACAACACTAGCTGAAAATCAAGCCAAGAAAGCTAAACATCTGTCATCCCAAGATACTGCTTTGCAATCACAGATGTAGACAACTTGGTCTGAATCCAAGCAACTTCTGTTGTCAAAATAACCTTGGAAATTTCTGACAGCAAGGAAAATCCGACTCTAAGCAGAGATGAACTAGGCTCAGCATCCATTCTCCTGTTGCAGTCTTCAGATATTTATTGAGTCTATAATAGAGGTGACTGTATCTTTTTCCACCTTCTGCAAACTGCAGCAGAAAATTAAAGAAATTATTGTTTTAGTGTGCCAGACTTGGCTGGAAACTCTTACCTCAGTATTATCGGTATATTTTTATTCACTTTGTGCACTAAAGTCACCTGATGTAGCAGTAACTGCTGTGGAGGAAAATGAGTGAGAGAGTGTAGAAGAGTTTTTTATGCTGCTTGGAAACAAAAGTTCATTATAAATTCTCTGCCAGGTAATTGATAGACCATAGTTAACCTGCCATGTCCTTCTAAGTCATCTTCTGCTTCCTGAACAGATGTGAATTTAGACTCTGAAGATAGATGATTAAGAAGTTCAGAAGAGGCAGTAATCATCCTATAAAAGGAATGCAAAACATCTGTGTATTAACATGGTATCTGAAGCCCTGCCTCAGATAAAAATATAGTGATTTTTTGTCAGTGATCAGGAGGTAAATAGGATATCTCAAGATTTGACAGTGCTCAGAGACCTCTTGGTCACAAAATGTTCGTGGGCTTCTACTTAGCTGGAAGCTTAAACAACACACTGAGGAATGTGTCCACCACTGCCCACTATCAGAGGCATGTTGCTACTGGATCAGTACAAGCTGGATCTTTTGCCTTGGCCATGCAGATATATTTATGGAAGAAAACTTCATCTAGCAGCAAACAGTAGTGCTATTCCCCCCAAATTTTGTCTGCAACCGAAAATCAGTGCCAACAATTTAACAGCTGTATAATGAAGCTCTCTCTAAGTTGGCATGAGCCACATCATGGAATTTGTGGGGAAAATAGAGACAAGAGATCTGAAAGTCATATTTCAAAGTCTGAGCTAATCTTCTCAGGGTTCTTTTAGATCAAAGGATGAAGTAAGAATTTGACCTGTCCTATGTACAAGCCTTAAAAAGAAGTGAATTGCCTCTCCTGCTGAGCATAAAGATGACTTACTCCAGATCCAGATCCAGATCAGACTTCAACAAATATCTTCCAGAAACTTCAAGTGACAGCAGCTGACTTCTGCCCAAAGAGAACAAGTAACCAGTATGACAGTCAACAGCAATTATCACCATCCACCTAAGTTTTACCAATATTTAACTGGATATAAATGTTTTTAAATACTGGTTTGAAATATTTATCCAAAATATGTTGACTTTTTCCTTCATTAAACCATGTTTTATTAGAACTTTGTAAGTCGCGATCATGGTTTTGCAGGAAGAGCAAAAACTACTTATTCTCTTAAAGAAAATTCATCTCTAGAGTCTCCATATCTGTTGTATGATTGCATGATTCCTCTAACTCTTTCAGTGTTTAATAGTATTTTCAGCTGTTTGGCTGGCACTTAACTTTTTGTAAAGAGAGGAGCTGTTCAGATCATGGACTTTGCAAAGGTGGGAAGGCTCGTGTCTTCTCTGGTACTGCAGATCCGATAAAGATCAGATTGCCATATGATCAACAATCTGTCTCACATGCTACACTGTTTCTGATGGTGGCTAAACCTGAACGGTTTGGAGGAAGTTATAGAACTTCAAAATGTAATCACATGCAACTCTACCATTGGGCAGAACCTATTCCTGACTCCAGCTGGAAATAAGCTTTCTCTTTGAAAGGGTAAACCTTTTATGTAGGATGAGCAAGTTTGGCAGGTGACATGTTCAGGACATTTGTTTGCTGTCTTTCCATAAGGCTATTGGAAGAGATGCTGTGGGCACTGGGACTGTAGTGGAGCTCCACATGACCTAGACATTCATCCCCTGGCCTTTGCTTTTGTTTATCAAGAAACATAGAATTTTATATTTGGGGAAAACCTTCAAGATCATTAAGTCCAACCCTAAATCCTATTGCTAGGTGTGGCTGTAAAGGACACCTATTTTGTCACTCAAAGACCTTGGGATGTGGACCTGAGCACTGCTGCTGTAAATTACTCTTTGAACTTTTGTATGCCTTTGTTGAAAATCAAGTCCTCTCTGCCTTGCCACAAGATTTGCAAACAGCTGTAAACAGTTTGCTGTTACCATTATGCCTTCTTGTAAGATATCCACATGCGATTTCAGGAAGTAGTCTAGGACAGTCACCACTTAGAGGTACTTATTGTACTTTTTTTCCTCTTTCTTCAGCAGTATTTGAAATAATGACCTGTACTATGAAAACTTTTAAGAATCATGGCCAGATGTTTATTTAGAGAGAGGCTGTTTTCAATCATGCTAGCTGTATAAAATCAATGGAAGGATATCTTGTTTCTAGCTTGAAATTCCCTGTACTTTTCCACAGCAGAGACAGGCCTCCTGTTTCCCAGATAAGAACTGGAGTCTCAGATTCGGAACCACTTTGTTTTGAGGATAATGAATCTATATTCAGATATTATAGGCTTGTTTTTCAGTGGTCCCAGTCAATTGTTTACCCCTCAGCAAGCGCTCTAGTCAAATTTCAAGTAACATCACATTCTTCTTTGGAAAAAAAGGTGATTTAGCACTCCAGCACTCTAAAGTGCTGCCCAGAACTACAGGCTCCTCTCATTATTGATGTTGCCAGGTGTTCCTGTGAGACAGAAAACTGAGAAGACTATGAAGATTACTCAATACCTATTTTTTGCAGCTTGATTTTTTACATTTTATATGGACTGCCTGATGGTTATGACTGAAAAGGTGTCTCCAGTGAATGGCCTGCATACCTGCAAAAGCTTGAGCATCTCAATGAGTTATTCCATACTTCTTGCTCATTAAGGACCAGGCTTGAGGCCCTTCATATCTAGAAGGAACTTGTACTGAACATTGATTTATGCAGAAGTCTTTGGGAATAAAAATGGAAAACAATTAGAGAAAAGTATAATTCATTTTGGATTCTAAAAATACACATCCAAACTATTAACACATTAAACTGTGTAGTTCTGTGTTGATAACTTACAGTTACTAGTGCTGTATCTGTTGCTGCCAAACAGACCTAGAAAGAGAGAGAGCTCAAGAAAATGATTCATATAAATACTTCATATTAAATAAAGTTTCACCTCATCGGAAAGACCATTTGTCACAAAGTACTCAAATTTGTTTTGTGTGCTCTCCTGTGAAGTTTACAAGCCTTTTTCATGAGTCCTGCACATACAGATTTTAGGAGTGGAAGAGAGAACTGGGCCAGATTTATCAGAATGAAATGAGTTTCAACATTTGGGCTGTATAGGTGACATGGAGAAGTGTGTGAGCTCCTTCATATACCTTCTCACACCAGGGCTGTGCAAAACAATTTGTGGTTTGTAACAGGTTTGCAAGCCAGTTGAGAAAATATAAACACTGTTTAATTTTTCATGAGAAGTTATTTTTATTTTCTGTTTGATTGATTTTTGATCTTCCAAATCAATGAAATAGATTTTGATGGGAAGATGAAAAATAAAAAACATCAGCACAATTTGTTTAAAAATAGTAAAGGAAAATGTTTCTTTTTTCCTTTTTTTTGACCCCAATACTACAAAATTTGACACAAAAGTGTAACTAGCTTCAACAAAACATAATCTACTGGATAGAACATCGGCTAAGCATAAATGTGGTAATTAAACTGTTGGCCTCCCTTCTGATATCCACCTACTTTTTATAAAAGCCTATGCTTCCCTGCTGAAATGTCACAAAAATTTGATGGATGTGAATTCTGGGAAACAAAGATCTTTTACAGTAAAGTGTGACTATAAATCTGAATCCTCCTACTTAAAGGCATTTGAGGTCGAATTATGAAGATGTGACAACTTTGTCTCCTGGTTCATTGCAGCTTTTCTGTTTAGTTTGTGTCTTTCAGATTTCTGATTCCTCAGTATTGAATCAGATGCTTTATCATAGCACAGTGAGATGTGTCAGTAGATATTTGGGATCAAATTTGCATATTCTGGCATCTGTTTTCAGGAGTGCATTATTAATGGTTGAATAATGTGGCATCCAGAGCAACACACAACTAGAGACACAGACCAAATATGTTGGCCTTTTATTTTAAAATGGAGCTGTGTTCTGTCAGGTGTTTCAGAACAAATCATTTTAATCTGTGTGCTTATGACATTTGTGTTTAAAAGCAGAGTTGTGGAAATTATGATATTCTTAATTCAAGCATATCTGTACCTAATGATATCATCTTCAGAAATTGCTTCTTGCAAATAAGCTCTTTTAAAATACTACATCTGTGTTATTTGCTTCAGGTATTTAAATAGTTCTACTATCTAACAAAGACATCTTTTCATATCTGAGAATTCTTAAAAATATTTTGGAACAAGGAGACATAAACATCTGTGAGCCATACACAATAACCCAGTATTTACTTCTCTTTTAAATACAGTGTCTGTTTATGAGCGCAGGAAAGTTATTCATGTGGTTTTTCATTTAAAAAAATATAATTTGAAAAATTGAGAAGCTGCTTTTTTGCCAGGCACTGTATTATCCCCTGAAGAGAGAACAGATTGGAAATTTAAATAAATAGATGGCAGTTACAGTAGAATGAACTAACTGGGGATGCATCTTGTGCAAGACTCAGGTAACATCAAGCCTGACAATCTCAACCCTTGCATGTCATTTGAAATATAAACAACATTTAATTGCTTGGGAAATAGGATATTTCACTGAGGAAAAAAGAAAAAAAAAAAGAAAGAAAACACACTGCTTTCATTACAGCTATGTGAGTGAGAGCCAGACTTCTGAAGCACTGCAGAAGCGACGTGGTTATCCAACAAAGCAAATCTAACTTAGAAAGGATCAAATTCCGTATGAGCCTACGTCAGAAAGTGAGGCAATGCTGAGTTCCTCCTAGTAAATCAAATGAATGCCAAGTTTAATTGCTATTGAAAGAATCCAGACCTTTTTTTTTTTTTAGTATAATCTTTTTTTTTATTAGTAGTAAATCTAGAAAGAGACCTATAATAGACATATTTCAATGTTTTAGTGTCAAATCTGTTCACTTACCCTTCCTGTTTTTAGATCATCCTTTTCCCCTTCCTTCTTCCATATGCTGCTGACATCTGTTGTGACACAATACATCTGGCTTAAAGAGCCTCGCAGAGGGGTGATGAGCAGGCACATCATGAGGACACTTTTGTCTCCTGGCAAAAGAATGTAAGGTGGGTTCAGCCTTCAGCGGCCTGGTAACCCACTTGCCTGTGGTGCCTGGAAGAGATACATTCACTGTGAAGTGTGTTACTAAAAGCACTCCTCCCTCACCTAATGTATGTTATATCAAGTAAATTTTAAGGTTTTAATATAAGCCCACTTGATTAAATGTGCAGCACAGCAAAATGATCCAAGTTAATAGTAATGAGCTGGAAAAATGCCGCTCACTGATTTAAAGTTTTGTGACATGACTTTGAGAAATAAAGAAGAAACTAAATACCCTAATAATTACATTTTATTGGAAATAATGGCATCAGCAGGGTAAGTTAATGGATTTCTATGTCTCACAAAGTACACTCACCTCTGAAAGATTCTTGTGCGATTTGTATTTGGAACAGATTGATTACACAATGGGAAGAGATTTCTTTGGGGAGTATATTTTAGTGAATGTATGTGTATATATACATATATATTTTAAAATCTAATTTCAGTTGATCTTTTAGTAGCTAACTGAAAAGTTTTCTTGAGTGTAGAATTCAATTAAAACTATTTAAGAAATACTGATATGGGT
>JAUBOD010000876.1:1396562-1410092 GCA_032353885.1 Nothura maculosa
TGACACTGTCAGCATTTTTATTCAATTCAGCCTACATGTGACTTTAAAAAATGTGTTCTCTTAATCTTGATGAAACCAGAAGTGTAGTGGTTCCTGTGTTAAGAGTCTTCTGAGGAAGCACAGCACTGTCTGAAGAAATGAGATTACTTTGGAAGAGGGTGCAAAATCTAGCTATGAGTATTATTGATATTTTTGCAATATAACAACTTTAGTTTCCTAAAGAGTAAACAGAAAGCAGTAATCCAGATGCTTATCAGAGCTCCATTAAAAAATACATATATATTTATTTCTATACAACATAGAAAATATAGACATTCCCTCTGTTCAAAGCAGTTGCTTGTAATTACTCAGTGTTTTGAGCAGCAATTGTTCAGCTTAGTCATCGTTCATTAATTAGAAAATATATGTTAGTGAAATGTTGACAAAAGCATGGCTGAGCCCAAGCTGCAAGACTGAGCTTTTGGCCAAGCAGATTAACAAGGTCAGATTTCATTTCTTCAATGGTTTGGGAAACATAAAGGTGCCTGGCAATCATTGTCACTGTCATTTCTAATATAAAGTCATTTTATTTTGAACCACAGACCACAGGGATTTTTTTTTCCTTTGTGTCATGACAGCACTGTTAAAATAATAAGACAAGTCTTGAAGGAAGATTTATGGAGCTTCACACGATCATATTGGCTTCCTATACCTGACAGAACGAAAGACCCCAAAGTTGCCCAATATGATATAGTGCAAGCATGAGTTATGGTGATTTTCATGTGACACGGAGCAGAAAATGTGTTCTCGACAGGATATTTATATCTGTAATTTAAACCCTGTGCTTTGGTTGTCCTAGATGATAGCAAGTTTTCAGAGGCCATCACAGTGCTGCTCACATGGATTGAGAGGGGCGAGGTGAATCGTCGCTCTGCGAACCAGTTCTATTCGATGGTGCAGTCAGCAAACAGCCACGTCCGCCGGCTCATGAACGAAAAGGCTGCTCATGAGCAAGAAATGGAGCAAGCCAAGGAGAGTTTTAAAAATGCCTTAACAGGGATCCTCACTCAATGTAAGTAGCTCCTTTTTGTCCAGTGTTGTTGTAGTGCTGGTGGTGGTGGTGGTAGTAGTATTTTTTATCGTTTATTTGTTTGTTTGGGGGTAAGTAGTTGCAATGCAGTCATATTCTACTTCATATGCTATCTCATACTCTATGGCAATTTGGAAGAACAAGGACCATTCCTAAGAGCTTATTTCTCAAGGTGAGCAAAGTTTCACTAGTTTTTTTATTAATAAAGACACAAAGACATGTGGCTTATTGTCCACAGTTACATAAACCTAACGCTTAAGGAACGAACCAGAGAGAAGCAGCCCTGAAGATCATGCTTTATGTGGAGAGAAGTGATTTGTAACCTGTGAGTTGTAGGTATATAGGAATTCTAGTTAACTAGGTCAACTACAGACAAGAGGACGATTAGGATATATATTTAGGCTAGGTTTAGGTCAATGGAAGTAGGACTGAACAACCCATAGGGATATAATCACAGCATATCAGGCCACCTCCACAGTAAAAAGAATATGCTATTCCACTGCTGGCAGCAGGACTGCTTGGCTAATACAATGCTAGTGTTAATTTGGCAGATAAACTGTCTTAAATATTTAGTGCTGGCAGCTGTTTCCTTAGTACAGAAGCATCATCAATAAAGTGACCTTAATGGGGTTCCCTCATAAAACAGTAATCAGGGTACCTGCCTAGAGGTATTCTTGAAAAGACGGAAAAAGGAGAGCAGAGAAGAGGAGAGCAGAGCACTGCAGAGCTGCAAGGTTTAAATATGTCCCTGTAACACCTTTGAGTCCATCTCCTTTGTCTAATCAACATGGAAGAACGACATCATGCTGCTCAAGAAAGAGTCATCAAAACTCTCATAAAGTTGGTGTCTGGAGTGAACTCTAGTACACAAGTTAAAAATAAACAGCAAGACAGTTCACCAAATGAGAGGTTCGTGCGGTTGTCATTGTAACTTCTGAATCACGTTCCTAAGCTTTACACAAAAAATAAATCCTAAACTCCTTCCTGAAGTAATATTCTTGCACCTCAGGGGTCATCATTCAAAGGTAGGGCTAAAGACAGATGCTTGGATGGACTTGCTGAAGCTTTCTGGGTTAGTAAGTTATCCCCTGTGAAGCATTTTGCATAGATAGTAGGGAACTGAGACCCTCAGAAAAACTCTTCAGGTCCGGTGCAACTATGCTTCTAATTTTGATGACTTTCAGTTTAGATACCTAAACTTAGGAAGAAAGAATATGATCCAGAGGAACTTGATTTTTGAGGATGTATATTCAGTGAGAGAAATTTAAAGATCCACAGTATCTTTAAATATCCCCAGGAATTTGCCTAGGCAATGGCATCTTCCATCTCAGCAACTAAAAGGCAGAGATGTAAGCACCACGCATAGCTATGCTGTTCAATTCACACCAGGACCTCTATGTTTTCATGTGCAACAGCCAGCTCCAGTATTCAGAAATGCCTTCTTTAGCTACATTAAAAAATCCCCCATTGTCAGCAGGCTGAACCTTAGTTAAATCTGTCTAAATTAGCCTGTTTGTCACCAACTGTTGTAGAACATCTGTCACTTGGAAATAGAGATCCCTGCAGTTTCAGGTGGAAACTTGCAGTTTGGCTGTATGGTTGTTTCCATAATGTGCTGAATGTTGAATTTAGAAGAACTGAAATGGGTCTGATTTCAAAGCATGAGTGTCAGAGTGACATACCCATGGCAATGGCCAGGAAGGAGAGAATATCTGGCAGATCTGGCCTGTGAGAACTAGCTCAGTGAAAAGGTAGGCTCATGGAAGTGTTCAACTTCGTAAATTCCATAAGAACAAATTTTATGAGCATTCCAGATGCTCCACATTAGTTATTTTATCAACATCATAAACATTGGCCATTATTAGCATTAATGGATTATATTAAAATTCTCTGGAACAGATGGATGGTGCTTTGCTCTGCATGTGTATAGAACTAAGATTACTATACATGGGGACTGTGAGGTGAACTTTCACTTTTCAAGATTTTTCTTGTATTTGAGTTGATTTGAGGGATGTTTTTTCATGCTTCCCTCTCCATTGGTTTCAAAAACACTGACATAGCTGATTGTAACACATAATGTGCTTTATGAAGATGAATCTGATGATACTTAATGTCAAAATTAGGTGTGCGGTCTATTAAGTTCTGTAGAATGATAAAAGAATTCTGCTCTTCTACAGTAGTTTTCAAAAGTCCAGTGTAATGCTGCACCTGTGTGGTCATTTGACATAAATATTGCAGGATTTTTGAAACAGTGGATTCTTCTGTCATGATCTAGGTGTCCAAAATTCAGATGGTCCACTTTCAGCTGATAATTCTAGGTTTTCCTTACAATCAGCAGAGAAAGAAAAATCATCTTCAGAGGATGAATCATCAAACTCACATCCTCCAGTGAGATGAAACCTCTGCTGTTGTTAGAGAACTTTGCTGGTGCCTAATTTTGAAGCAGACATTTAATTTTTGTATGATTGGTTTGGAGCAGATTAATCTTATCTATCATGTGAAGTCTTTCCATATGCAGAAGGACACACTGAGAGGGAAGAATTTGGAATTAGTTAAAAATGCTAGCATTGGATCAAACAGTGAGAATTATGGCTAATGAAAAAGAAATACCTTAAGAAAATGGGCTTAAAGTGCACTCACCTGGAACACATACACTGTGTATGTGGGTCTCAGTATAAAATGCTTTCTTATTAATGAGGATTAGTGTGGCCAGAACATTTCAGCTTATGGCCTAGCCACTAAGGAAATACAGGTATCAAAATCCCTGCTACAAATTTCTGCCTGTAGGTATTTAGAAGATTACCAAGAGGATTACCCCTAAAAATTTGGGTCAAGTGTTCAGTACGTGAATTAATTACCTGACCAAGATACTAGTGCCAGTTTAATCAGCAAAATAAAGTGTATTACAGCTGTCACACCACCAATTTACAGCCCCTGATTTAAGTTCTACAGGGAGCTTAAGCCTTGTTATGTTGCTTCGTCAGTTATTTAAAGGATAAAGAGAGAAAAATGTCAATTTCCTTCTTTTTATTAACTTATGTAGCTTCCGTAGATGTGAATCAGTGTTTGAAATGCGAATAGCTTTCCCGGATTTCTGATAGTTCTGCCTTTGCAGTTTGATTTCCTAACTTGTTCTGCTTTGCTTCCATGGCAGTTACATGTCACTTTGCTCCCTGATTTTCCACACATCTCTTTTTTTTTCCTCTAAAATATTTTTCAACCTAAGGCTGTAGCTCAAGGCTTACGGACATTGATCATCATGTTTTAAAAAACAAAAACCCTAGAGATATGCATGTTAGGTTGTTTTTCACATTACACCCAAGTTGCAATTCTCTCCTCTGACATCTCCTTTTCACACTGTATATTTCATCTACCTGCTACTCAAATTTTGAGCTATTTAGGGCAATTGACAACACTTTCCAAAGTGCCTATATGTGACTGAAGAACCGAAATCTCAGAATTCTGATTCAGAAATGAATTAGTTACCTGAAGGGGATGGAAGTGCCCTGAAATGTCGTATCCAGTCAGTGTAATTAACAGAAGTACCCCACAATTAGGTACTTAGCAACTAATGGCACTCACCTATTTGACTATTTTTGTCAATCTTCATAATGGATGAATCTGCAAGAGATTCAAGTATCAAAGCCGCATGAGAGCATGAATCAATCTTTCTTATTCCTGTCAGGGAACAGAGGGAGAGTAGTTTTTGTCCAGTAGCCAAGTGGTTAGATTTCTTTCTTGACATGTACTAGCCTTTGTTTTCACTTCTTCAGCTTCTAAAGAACCTCAGTAGTTAGTGGTCAGAACAGTCTTTTGGACAGTCTTTTGGAAAGATGAACTTGAATGTTTGAATATGCTTGAAGATCCTGAATGCCAGGGAAGGAAGTGAACCTAAACTTCCCCCCTCCCCAAGACTAGTCTAAATGGTGAGGGCTCGTGATCTGAAAGGCAAGGTTTGCTTCCTTTAGTGCATGTGACAAAATTTAGTAAGTTCCCAAGTAGACTCCAGCCTCCCAGAGCATCATATTTCAATAACTACATTTATAGAACATCTTGAAAGATGGAATGTACATGCATAGTCTAATTAAATTTATATGCATAAGGCCTTTTGCATTACCTTTACATTTGCTTCTAACTATGGACAATCACTGGGACTGTTCAACTTTTACTGAAGGCCTGAGTGCCAAAATACTAGTCTAAAAATGTGGATAGACTAGTGATTCATCCTACAGGGTAAGCTGGAGTATGAAACTACAGAGTCAGATTCTCCACTGTAACTAATTGTGGATCTTTTCCTTACCTCCTGGTGGACATGAGGTTGCTCAAAAGGGATAATAGCAACATTTCAGTAGTGGCTTGTACACTAATTTGAATCAATCAGAACGATCATAGAATCATAGAATGTGTAAAGTTGGAAGGGACCTTAGAGGTCATCTAGTCCAACCCCCCTGCACACGCAGGGTCACCTAGAGCACATGGCACAGGGAAGATGTGGAATAGTACAGATTCTCATCCTACTTTGGCAAGTAATAATTAGATCACTGGGTTTTAGTGAGCAATTTTTGAAAATGGGACATAGACCCACTTTCATATGTTTAAAATTTGTGACCCTAAATTTTATTTACAATGGCTAAGTGCCAAGCCTACTGTTGGCATTAAGCAAACAATAATCCAACATAGCACTCCCCAAATTCGAACTGGGCCAGTGTGCACCAGTAGGCTACCATGGTATTTCTGGGGAAGAGCACAGACAGGCTGAATACCAAAACTTTTGTTGGTGTTTCAGACACTAAGTGTCATGACATCAACACAAAAAGGAAAACTAAGTGATTATAAAACTTAATATACTTTACCGATGATAGCATGTAATCCTCACTAGAACTGCTGGAATATTTGTACTGAAAATAGGTTTTGTCACTAGCTAAAAACAGAATACTGGCTAGTGAAAGTGAAATGAAGCTTTACTACCTAGTGAAGAAAAGCAGAATCTTTTTCTTGGCACACATCTATTCACAAGTAGGGAATGAGGACTTGTAATTTGATATTTTTAAAATACACAGACCTATAGCTCTTGGTAAGAGTGACATTACTAATTCACTTTCAAAGACATTAGACTTGCCACTGAGAGAGCATCTGCGTGTATTGCTGCTCTTTCCTAGAGCCTCTTGGAGGATCAGGCAAAATATATTACTTTTCATTATGTCACTAATATATCATTGTCACAGAAGCCATGATGGTGGCCAAGGAAATCTATATCACATGAGTGGTACGCCAGCTTTGCATGTCATCAGAGCAACACACTGTATACAGCTCCTGTATACATGCATTCCTGCTCTACAGATTTATTGGGAGGAAAGAGGGAAACAGGAAAAGAAGCGTGGGCTGCTCTCATATTGGGCATAATCTAAAACAATGTCATGGGATTGTCACTTAGAATTTTATGACAACTCTATACATCAATGCCTGTGAAAATGATATAAAGAGCTGAACTACGCAGTCCAGATTCAGAAGAGACCTAATTATCTCCTGGAGGTTCTTCCCCTCTTTCTAATGAGAAAAACTAGTTTTCACTTCATGGTTCAATATGCAGGGTTACTTCCTGTCAGTAAATTATTTGCTTCCTTCTGTTCTTATATAGCATATACAGAAGAACATTGAAATAAAAACACAAAGATAAACTTATTGTTGAGAAGTCGTGAAACCAAAGATTCTTTGAGCTGGGAGATTATGGAAGAGGAATTTCGATATCTGTTTAGCTTGTTGTTTTAAGATCCTTAACTCTTTCATTCCCCATTTGTAACACAGGAAGTGGGGCTAAATAGACCTTTAGTCTGACTGCGTATGACCATTTTTAAAGAAGAACAAAAGTTTTGGAGGGAAGTTTCTTTTTTCCCCTCCCTTGAAGGATCAAGATTGAGTTTTCCTTCTTTTTGGTGGTCTTCAATAGCACATTACACTACTCTGACTTTTTATCAAATGGCTGTGAGATATCCAATATAAGTTCCCCTCCTTCCTGACCAAGAAAGGTGAGCTTAAATAATTCTGAAGCGCAACACACTCTAAACAATTTGAACATAATTCCTTTCTCTTCTGGATAGCTCATTTTCATTCTCTGGCCTCCCTGGTTACAGTTTAATCTATTTTAACATTATCTGTGTCTTCATAGATCAAATCTGAATTTTTAATGTAATAAACTCCCTTCTTGAGCTTTCTTCAAGAAGGCTCTTTTGTTTCTCTTATTACAGGTTCACTTTGGAAGCTACCCTTTACTTTACTCTGTTACTGTACAGAAGATGAAATTTACATTGATATGATGGTGATTACTAAAATCACTTAGCAAGTTTGCTTTAAATTTCCTCCTGCCATCCTTTTGCTTCCACTTTTTACTATGTTCTCCAAGTTCTAAAAATTCAGTTTCACTATGGATATTGTAAACACACTTGCTAAAATTCTCTTAGCAGTCAGACTTTTCTGTATGCATTCACATTTATGAGTATTCTTTCAATTGCTGTGCATTAATAACAACTTTTAAAGGGATTTTACTGTTCTTAATTGTCCAGTCTTACAGTCTTTCTTTTATTTACCAGTGACTAATTCAAAAATAGGAGCTTTCTATATGTGTTATTTTCAGACCATCATTAAACTCTTTCTGAAAGACGTTGAGTCATACAATGTGTTTTTACAGTACTGGCCAGATCTCAGTTGGTGTTATAGAATACCACTATAATACAAACAAAAACATTAATAATTCATGTCATTATTTCCCAATATTATTTTCTACCTTGATGTATTTGTAAAAATAATAAAAAACCCTCTACAATCTATCCAGTCCATTTTGATTAGCTCATTTAGTCAGCATGCTGTTTGCTTGCTTCTCTACTGATAATTTATCCAGTAAAGCTCAGCTGGATATCTCCATCCTTGTTCAGTTATCCACACATTTTCTGTCTCATGTACACATGTTCTCAAAGGCATTTCTATCCAGGATGCTATTGGGGTCGCAGAGAATATAGATTAAAGATTCTATTTGTATTTTCCCTTGCATTCTTGTTATTTATCCCCGTTTGCTGCCACCTGTTGCGTTTCAGATGATAGCTTCTTCTTTTGCATTTCAACTTCTTTGAATTTCTTTGTTCTTTCTGTTGTCTGTAGCCTTCACTCCACCTAAAGGCAATAGGAGACTTGATATTGATTAAAACACAGCCAGAATTTCAATGGAAGCCCTTGCCCTGTTATTTTTTATTTTATTTTTTTATGTGCATCATTAAATATGCATGGTGCTTTACAGCAAAATAAAAGTGCTGCTTCCTAAGAGATTTCAGTTCAAGGCCCCATTTCAACATCTCATGCCACTTACCTGAATTCTGAAGAGTGTCCTGGACGATGAACCAAAGTTCAAAGCAAAGAAAGAGGCATATGCTTGAATCATTGTGAAGTCTCTGCTGATTCTTAAGTTGCCTTACTGAGTAGAGATGGAAGCAAGGGCCTGATGCTTCATATGACTGGATTCCAAGTATTGTATAAATATAAACATTCGGGGATGAGAATAAGGCATTGGAGCCAGGAAGGAAAGATGGAGACTTCACCCAAGTTTTTTTTTCAATTGGTTGCGCACACATATCATGTAACCCGCACATGCAGGCTGAATGTGACTCCAAATTAATGTTCACACAGATGAATGAATAAGCCTTAAAAATATGAATATGAATAAACCTATGCAAATATGACTGGCTGAAGTGCTTATTCACTTCAGTAGGCACTACTCATATTATTGCTTCATGTCAAATCACTGTCTTTGTTCCAGATGATGTAGTTCATGATGATGACAAAGATGAGCGATGTTACAGCAACGGGGTGGGGGGGAGTTTAAGATAAGGAGAGAGCATTTGGGGAAGAATGATGGAGGCACACAGCAAGAGGAGCAAAAATACATGAGTAAGATGAAAAGGGAGGCAGTAAGGAAGACAAGTCATTGTGTGCAGGGAAAGAAAAGGTATGACAAGAAATGGAGAAGTAAATGTTCCTGTAAAAGATGTGTGAGACAAAGATGCTCCGACTGTTTGGGCTTCCTCTTTCATCTGCCTATTCCTGTTCTTCAGCATCTGGAGGAAAAAAAAAAACAAAAAAACATTTTTAACCATATTATACTAGAAACAAAAAGGCCTCCTAAACTTCTAGGAACATCGTTAACAGTGATATTCCTAGAAAATTATTACTTAGAGAGAGTGCCTTCACTTAATGGGACCTGCCAGAGTTCAGTCTCATATATGATGTTTCTTCAGCTCAGGGCTCCCTTGGGGAATCTCTTGGGATAGGCATACATAAATAGTTGTTCCTACTCCTGCTATTTTTAAATGTGACAACTGCAAAAAGGTTCATCAAACCATAAATAACAATGATGAAGAAGAACACCTAATGAAGTGCAGTACATTGGGGACAGCATATAATCTAGTCAAGCTGATGCAGAAAGGAATGTTCATTTAATCTTTTTTGGGGTTAGTGAGTCGGATTTTTTTCAGCATACAGTCTTTTATATAAGGTGGTGGCATTAGGAGAGCAGGTTCTGTGCATTTATACCTGCTCAACTGTATCGTGCTGGCCTGGTGTCAGGTTCCTGTTTGTTGAGGAATGACATGGAGGTGAAATGGTCTTGTTGAGTCCAAGTGATTTATCACACAGTACTGTGCCAGCACTTGCTGTTACACCAAACTGTCAGTTTGTTGTAAATTAAACCACGTTTCACAACCTAAAAGATTTTTGAAGCTTATTTTGTAGATGGATTTTCCAGCAATCCCTTGTAGAGCAAACCAGACTCCATTTCATCAGAGTGCATTATTTTATTTCAGTGTTACAAGGAGTGTTCTTCAATTTCTAGAACTGTTAATTATTGATAGACATACCTAGACAAGCAACTCTGAAAGTTTCAGTATAAATCATGAAAATGGGTCTATTTCAGTATCCTCATAGTGCTCCTTTCACTCTTCCTCATTGGCTTGCTTAGTTGAAAAAAATAAAATAGGAAAACAACAGCTGCTGGCATGGAGATTGGATCTGTTTATGGAACAGAGTATTAGTGTTTGTGCTGCAGGAGAAGTATTTTTGTTTATGGCCTTCATGTATGAGAGAGATGCATAGAGCACTTTTATTTACTCAGGCTCTCAATAACCCACACAAGCACATTTACTAGTACCACTCTGAGTCATATTGGAAAAGGGAGCGGAACAAGGAGAACAACATAAACAGAGGGAGATTTTATATTTCATCTAAATATTAAGTGTGTAATCTATATCAGGATAGGCAGATACATGTATTAATTTGCACTTACAGCTCCCTTTTTGTAGAGCCATTAAAAAACGAAAGTGGCGTTAAGAGGGTCTTTTCTTCTGCAGAAATAAAAGTGACAAGTTGGTGTTCAGAAGGCAAATGGGATGGCAACAACAATACAGCCATGGGAGCACTGGGGTTAGAGACACTGCCATTAACATAGACACTGGTTCTCAAGCTCTGAAGGTCTAATCAAAGAGAAATGTAGAATTAATGCAATATAATCTAGAGAGAGGACTTTAGGCTTGTTTCTCATTATTTCTAAGGTTCAGGTAAGTGACACAAGGTAGGTAGAACAGGTAAAACTTCCTTCTGTTAATCCTTGTAATGTCTGCCTGCAATGCTGAAACCCATCAGGAGGGGAGCAGAAAAGGTTTGTTTTGTTTGTTTTTTTGCCTTTTACCAGCGGAGTCAGCCAGTTTCTTCTGGTAGCTGGGGCATTTTGCATAGTTATCAAGATGTGTCTCCATTATGCAAATACATAATGGCATTTACTTACATACTCAACTAATGACCAGCAATATATTTTTATCTTATTGTTCCTCCCTCTGCCAGTCCAACGTAGTTACATCCGTTTCTCTGCCTCTTTCTTGGATGTGTACTGGGTAACAGAGAGGGGCAGCTGTAAGGCTGTGAAAGGCATATACTTTTGTGAAAGTAAACAATATCATAACCAAAAGCCTGATATTTTGGCCCAGTTTAATTTAAAAAACATGTTTCTCTCATTACTGTGCCGTATCTCTATAATTTCTCCTGTTGTCATGTAGCCTGTGTGCAATTTTAGACTTGTTCTTAGTGCTAAGGTCTGTTCAGTACATCACCAAATGTCTTCAAGAACTATTGCCAGATATATTCTCTTTTTTTCTTTTTTTGCTATCAAAAACTGACCAGCAGACTGTAATCCATTCACTTACAGTATCTTGCTTTGACTACTGTAATTTCTTGATTTGCTGGGCATGGAGCCAAATCGATTGGCAGACTCCAGCTTAATCAGAATTCAGCAGCTAGGCTCCTGACCCAAGCCACACCAACTCTATATCCTCCTGTGCTGGGAATCTATAGCTGAAAAGCGTGTTACACTTTTACTGTAAGAGTTTCCTTTACACTATAATTTTATGGGTGAAATTCATCTTTTCTCCTGCATGTTATCTGTCTCCCTCTTACTGATTTTTTGAGCTAAATTGCCAGATAGACTACTCTTGCATTTGCAGTAATTTAATGCAAAGTCCTTTTCATCCCACATCCCTAATTGGTAGAATTTGGAATTACATTTTGTGTATGAGATGTGTTTATTTTATGAAGATCTCTCTTTGTACATTTGTACATTAGCACAAGGAGGATATTTTTCTCTTTTTTTTTGTGGTAAGGCATTATAAAACGTTTTGTAGCTGATATTTTATCTTATCGCATAAAAGAAGTTAAAAAACTTCATTTGTCCATGGGAACGGAAAAAATAATTTCAGTCTTTGCTGAATCATGTAATTAAAATTGGAGGGAGGGTCAAAGAGCTCTCTTGCTTCCTGTTAATCTGCAGAAGAGTCTACACTTTGGTTTCTTTTTTTTCCTTTGCTTCTCCTTTTTCAAATGCCTTGTATCGGAAGTTTTCCTGCCCTGTGTATATTCTGGTTTTCCCTTTAATCTCATCTTTTGTGCAACTCATATGAGCATCATTTAAGGGATTTTTTTCTGCTGTTCCTAGTTTGTCTGATTGTTTTACAGTTACACCTGATAACAATACTTAATCTGGTACCATGCTTTATAGCAACAAAAACTGAGGTTGAAGCTTCTATCTATCTTCTAGATAGCTTGCACCTGTAGTGAACTATTTTGTAGTTGCCCTGAAGTCATTAAACTTTAGCTGATGCTTGTACATCAATGTAGGTTTAGTTTTTGATGTTTTAGTTATTTATAACTCTGGAAAAGCAATAACATAATAATCCTTTATTAGAGATATTCCACGTAAACCACGATCTGCAGAATAAGTCGTTAGGAGATATGCAATCAATTACGCTCTGTGAATTATATTGACATAGACCTTTCGAGAACAATGTGTTTTTTTAAAAACCAATTTAGCTTTACATATGGTCAATGAAAATTTGATATAGCAGAATACACCAGATGTTTGTCAATGAATATTTCATATTACTTCATAATACTACGTACCAGTCACAGTTGACAGCACAATGCATCCTAAAGCTTGAGATGTCTTAGAGAAATAGATATGACTTATTATTTCATTTTTTAAATTTCCTTTTTGGAGGTCAGAAAATAGTCTTGTCATATTTACAACTAGACAGAAAGCAATTGTTTCACTCCAATTCTGCACAGATTACACCAAAATCTGTCTTCTCTTTGGTCAAATCTTAC
The DNA here is from genome assembly GCA_032353885.1 of Nothura maculosa. Lineage (NCBI taxonomy): Eukaryota > Metazoa > Chordata > Aves > Tinamiformes > Tinamidae > Nothura > Nothura maculosa. Next base: position 1,409,323 of record JAUBOD010000876.1, read on the forward strand.
AGTGACCTGGCGGAAAGGAATATAAATTGAGGAATTTCTCAGTGATATAAACTTTAATGTCTTCCCCTTATGGATGATCTATCCTCATAGATAGAAGATAGAGGCTGTGTGCTGTTGGATCACTTACCGTACAAATCTGATCCTGAGCTCAGATTTATTACGTCCTGTCTACCAATTAGCCATAATACTGGCATTTATGTCAGGTTTAGTATTTCAAGTTGGCTGTGGAAGAACTGAGGAATCTTGAGTCAACATGAATTAACCTATGAACAAATCTGAACTGACAGAATGGGTTTGCCACTGGTTACACATGAATTCAGGGTTTTGGTGCAATGCAAGAAGACACAAAGCCACTTTCCTGTACTATCAAATTATGGTCTTGGATGCTTTTTAGTTCTAATGCAATATATAGAAATATTTTAGTTGGGTGTTACCACATTGCTGTTTGTATGACTTAATAACCAAAATGTTGTGTATATATGAATTGCTGTATGTAAGTTGACACTTTCTTTGAATGCCTTTGGATGCTTTGAATGTCTGGACTACTCAGACATTATTTTTTGACAAGAGCCAAAAATTTGTTCCTTAAGCCCTTGAGATCCACTCATTTAGGTGAGCAATCACAGAATCACAGAATGTTTGAGGCTGGAAGGAACCTCTAGAAATCATCTAATCTAACCCCTCTGCTCAAGCAGAGACACCTAGAGCATGTTGCACAGGAACACATCCAGGTGGATTTTTGAATATCTTCAAAAAAGGAGACTCCACAA
>JAUBOD010000876.1:1424592-1435971 GCA_032353885.1 Nothura maculosa
AAGGTGCTCTCTTCTAAATTCTGAATATGCATTTCAGTAATGTGATGTGACATCTTTGTAGGAAAAGTCCAAAACACTTTATGCTGTAATTTGCCTGGGACAGAAGAGGGATAAGAAGGGACTCAAGAATGTACTGCAAAATAAGTATGAGTGAGGTAAAAGAGAGACATCTGGAAATGTTAGACAAGTGGGAATTACAAATGAGCCAAGAAATGGGTAGGTGCATTTTAAGAAGAAAAAGGTGACATAATGTAGTCACTCTATACATAGGAAAAAGAGAGGAAGGTATGGAGAAAGGGTTAGAAAGATTGATCTCAAGTGGGAGATCAACCTTCTGTCTTCAGGACCCCTTGGAGAAACTTGGTTCACTGATCAAGTGCTTTTTTCCTGCAGCCACAAGGTCTACATCAAGGATCTTAATCTGTGCTCCTGAGCCATGGGCAATTTGTAAGACTGTGCTAAGTAGTCTTCAGCTGCTTCCTGGAACAGACTAAAACAATGAGATTAACTTCCCTCTTTAGAGTTTTAATTAAAAGTCAGAGTTTGTAAGGACATGGAAAAATACAGAGACAGAACTGATCCACAGTCTAGAAAATTTGGAAGCCACTAGTCCGGAAACTTAAAGCAAAAATTTTCAGATAATGATCTCTCTGGGGATTTAAATAAAAAATCAGATATAGTGAGGCTCATCATAACATCACAAGAGCTGGCAGCACTGTTCTCAAGGGACATTTCTAGTCCACTGCAGAACCAGCATTTGCTTGCAACTTTTTGCCAGAGTTTTGTTATTAAGCCCAGTTGGGCCATAATCTTCCCCTTTTCTCCTACCTCCTCTTCGTTATTTGCAAAGAGATACGCTTCATTACACAAGAAATAATGAGGCTTCATAATTTACTGGTGAGCCACACATGTTGTAAACCTAGAAAGAGGCAACGATGTTGCACAAGTCTGTTATCAGGAAGAATTTCTATGCTTTAATAAAATCTCTTCTCAGACAAGTGCTTTTGTTTCTCAAATGTAACATCTTTACATATTGGGTGGGATACATAAAACTACAGTTAAATGATGATGGAACTTTTTTTTTGGCAGCATCCTACCATTTACTAATTGTTCACCAGTAAGTTTTATGTGAATAGTAGGCCTGAAAATAATTCTCATGAGTATTCAATTTGAACATCTGGTATCATCATGAATGTAACTTGTATAATGAGCTTCTCTGCATTGAATGTAGGCAGCGTGGTGAGGAAAGGACTTTGAAGCGACTGCACCTGAGAAAAGCAGGCTTTGCAATAACATAATTCTTCCTCCCAGTGTGCAGGATGTACCTCCCACTAACATTAATGACAGTAATTCTCCCACATATAGAATTTGTGCCTAAGTTTAAATTTTAGAGTTTAAATTTGCAGGTACTGAGATATTCAAATGAAGTGTGCCTAATGTAAGAAAAATGTGGAAATTGCTTCATTGTTTGGTTAGATTATGTCTGAAGGAAGAAAGGAAAAGAATATTCATGGCAAGGCTAGCTTGTACTTGCCCCAAATTATTTATTTTTATACCATTCTAATTCTGTTTTCAAAATTTATTCAGGCTAGTTAGTTAGCTGTTTTCAAGCTTTAAACAGAGGAATTTTTTTAAAAAGCAAAGGAGATCATCTATTTTTGTGGAAAAAAGAGAGAACAATGTAAGAGGCATTTAATCCAAAATGCAGCGTAGGAATAATGCTGCTTTTATCTGCTAATATCAAGTTCCCATCGCTGACACCTGAGCCCTATTTATGCTGATGATCAGATAATTAGTAACTGTCTACATAGAAAATAAAGTCTCATCCAAGAATGCAAGGTGATGGATTACAGCCGCTTTGCATACCAAAGGACTCAAGAGACTGACATTGTTATAAAATTTGGCTGAGAAGATGCCTTGAGGTGACCAAGGAATAGCCTAGTGTCTAGAATGCTTCTTGAAGATAGTGCCAAAATTTGCTTTGAACCATACACAGAGCACTTAATAACTAAGACTCATGCTTAGAGTTCAGGTTTTACAGTGCAGTTTAAGAAAGTCAGCTTTGGGATGATAAGGTCCTCAAACTTCATTCATGAGCAAGGTGGTAACTCGTGGGGAGGGTCAGATTTGATGGTTGGTGGTGGATGTGTCAATTAAAGCTTCTCCACTGCTCAGCAGCGTCACTCCATCAATATTCCTGCCTGCAGTCATGGCCATGCGGCTTCACAGATGTTTGTCAGACCAGAGCTTTCCTAAGTAAAGCTTTGTGGGTCAAAAATGAGTGAGGTTCTAGTAATTCCTTTTTGTTTATGAAACTCTCAAAGTTTTCTCCTTCAGGGCAGCCTCAGTCTTCTCCCTCACACTGGAACATGCCGGAACTCACACGCCACACATCATTTCTCACACCAGTGCCTTCTTTCACCAGTTCATACTCAATACAAAGCTGATTCCAATAATTTTCAGTCATCCTCCTCTACCACCTCAGTTGTTTCACCACTAGAAGTCCTTGTCCCTAGCAGTCCTGAAATTTTCCCTGTGTTGCACTGCTTAACAGTTCTCCTCCCTGAAAAAAACCCAAGACAAGGTAAAGGACAACTGTTGTTGTTTGTCTTTATGTAGTTGAACTTTGTCCTTATGTATGTCTTCTCACATTTGCTCAGTCCCTCAGGCTGAAAGATCTTTGAAGAAGTAGCTGTGTCTTGCAAGGTTTTTTTTGGTTTTTTTTTTTGACATTGAAAATGTTCTGCAGTGGAAATGGTGTAGACAAAAATTACCATAATAAGAGCCATCATTTTGTCAGGTAGTGTTGCTTTTCTTTTTGTTATCAAAAGGACATTTCACCATTTTAAAGTATTTTCTAGTTAGAAAATTAAGGTAATGGCATTAATACAACTCCAATGGCAGTGTGGTTAGGGAATATATTCATGTCTTTTGATCCACCTCCTTGTTTCAACATGCTCAAAACCAAGTTCATCAGCCTTGAGAAAGCTAAATAGCTTAGACCAAAAATCACAAGACAAGCAGATAAACACAGACTTTTTCAGTTTCATGATTTACTTAAATGCCAAGTCTTTCCCTGTCTCAAAAACAAACACAAAATAAACAAACCAAATTTAAAAAAGACCCTGCTAGTAAGACAGAAGGGAAAATCATTTACATTAGGAATTTATACTGTTGTTGCTACTGCTTGCTTACATTTTTTTTTCAGACAGCATTTTCAGATATTTGCAGCCTGGATGTGCATTTCAACCAGAAATGTTGCTAATATGCAAAGTGTTAATTTGTCATTAGTGTTAACTGTGGTGTTATTTGAATATCACCTAAGAAATGTACAATCCAAGTATATAATGACAGAACTAGCTGGAATTTTTGAATTTCTTCTGAATTCTGTAATAAATAGTTATATTCTGTAATTTATTATTTCCAGGCCACTGTCACATGAGTCATAAATGTTACAGTTATGCTGTATTGCCTGCTAAGACTTACTGCACATCAGCACCAGGGGGAATTATTATAGATTAGGTTAAATTTAATCACCAGCTCAAAATAACAGGCATAAATCAGCAGTGCTCATTAGTAAAGCACATGTCTAACCTTATCTGGGAGAGATGCCCTAGAAAGGCAAAGTCATCGTTTGTTTCCTCTGAGTCAATAACTACGCCCGTATATTTTAGTGGATTTCTAATCAGTGTCTCACTGCTTGGATCTAACCTCGCTCCTGACACGGATCCACCAGATAGAGTTGGTGTTTGTCACTGAGTTTCTCCCCAAATTGCATCTAGCCCTTCTGCCTTGACACAAGCGAATCCCACTAACCTTTTAGGTGTCCTTAAACCCAGTGAGCCGGTTTCCCCTGCTCATATATGTCTAATCTTCCTCCACCTGCTTCTCTTCAGATAGACCATGAAGGTATCTCTTTGCATCCCTGTGTGTAAGTGCTGCACACCACATCTTGGGCAAGTTGCCAGCTGTGCTTGTTTGGGTACAACTATTCTCTTCCATTTGCAGCACTTGCAGCTATTTGGGATTCTGGTCAGAGGTTTCTTTTGATGTAGTTTCCTTCAATAGAGCTATTCTGTAAATGCTTTCAACTTTCATTGTCTTTACCCTAAGAAGCTTTTTAGCGTGTTTCACAGAGGGATTCTGTAGATGAGTATCTGAACTACTGATTTTAAAATGGCATAAAAACCTGGATTGAAGGGAACTGAATAAAGTTACAAGGCTGAAACATTTTTCACAGAAAAAAATACACTAAATATAGTTTTATCAATGAATAAAAAAGCTATACATTTTGAATTTTTTAATGTGGATTTCATTTTCTTGAAAAATCTCTTTTTTCAGTGAGGCATTCAATGAATACTATTCAAGAATTTTAGATGGATAAAATTTAAGTAAACTGTTTTATTAGGAATCAAAGAAAACATGACTCAATGCAGGATAATATAAAATTTAATTTACTGAAATATAATATCTTAAAATCATGGTTTTTTTAGATCAACACAAAGAATATTTTTATTTTGTTTAAAGCAGTTTGTCAAATTTAAAAGAAATTGACCCCATTGTTCACCAGATGTATTTATTTGTTTTATTTTCCACTTCACAACTTCTTTGTTAATCACCCTGACTTAACGTAGTAGGGACACCCTATTTGAGGCTTTCAGTTATATAGTAAAAGAACTATGTAAATTAGCTCTATATATTTTAGTCTCTTTCCTATAATTTGTTCATATGAAAGGCTGTGATATTTTAGTATACTGATGTTGTGTGCATTGCATTCTCCTTATCTAAGGAGACAGACAGTCTACAGACAGTCTCTGTCTTTAGTTTCTAACCATGAATGGCTACACAGATTTTCAGAAGGTACAACAATGCTGATATGCATTTTGGACATCTCTGAGTATACTAATAAATGTCTCGACTCTGCTCTACTCCCACTCCCATATTTCATGTTGTCTGGGATATTTTATCATCTATTATTTGCTTGGTTTTACTCAAGTAGCCCTTTCTGTATCAACCAATTTGCTGCCTCTGTAGTAGTCTCTCCACCCTATCCCTAGTCCCACTCCCAGCTAATCCTGGATTACCCAGGAGGAAAAGGGGAAAATGAATTGGACTAAGGCTTAACTGATAAAATATTCCATGGCAGTTTTTAGCAGATAAAGCAGCCTGAACTTCAGCTGAATATAGATCCTAACTTCCTCCTATCCTGCTTTCAATTGAGGCAGTGATTAGGATGTAGGATTCGGAACTTTTTTCAGATCTAGCTTAAGTGATGCCAAGCAGATGAGTTAATCCTTCCAAGACACTGTTTAAACATGAATAGCTCCATGTTTATCATCTTTGATGCCCTCAGAGAGTAGAAGGATACACAGTTTCTGCATAGAATTGCATATTGCATAATATATATTTTAAAAAAAAAAATGGAAAGAGTCTGATTGGCTGGAGGAAAAGGATAGAAGTGAATGTATTATTTTGTACAGTTTTTTACCTGTAGATACCCCAAAGAGGACTCAGTGTAAAGATTAGATTTTTGGTTCAAATGTATATTTGAATTCAAAACACATTTTTTAACTTGCTTGACTGAGATTTTTATTTGCTTCGTCTGTTATTTTTTGTTTTTAAGTCTAGTTTGTCAGCTCTTACAAAAATAACAAAAGGAAAAAAGATTTCATTTTCTATTTGCCCATTGGATTCATCATTGCAAAATCTTGAGGGCAAATTTTGTCATGGAAGGGTGATTACATGCTTTTCAGAACAATTTAATTTGATATAACAATACAGTAACTGTTGCTAAATCTTCCAGGGAGAATAGCCAAATTAGATGCAATGACCAATCAAAGCGTGTATTTGAATAGTAGCTAACTGTACCTTATTTCAGAAAATGCATTTTTTTATTACCAAAATAGTAAAATTTATCCAAAAAAAAAAGACAAATTTATCCTCCTGGAGTTAATATATTTTTATTGGTAATGAAATGCTGTGACATTCTATCTAAATGATGATATAATTTCATAAATATTGAATCATGTTATCACAGGAAACAAGGGACTCTTTATCGATGGAAGGTCTAGTCAAGAGAGGCCTAACATTAAGTGGAGTTAATATACGATTTTGTGTAATTTGGAGTTTAACCATATTGTTATAGTAGATAGGCAAGAAAGAATTCTGTAATATTCCTGATTTCATTTAATCAGGAATGAAAATCAGTTATGTGGTTCAGTTACCAAATGCTCGTAGAATTGGTTATGGTAGATGGTTGTTTCTTAATTACAGCTGCTCTGTAATGGTATTGTGTTATCAGATTCCAAGAGGAAAATAGTATAGTGTCATAGTTTGCTATGCCAAATGACCACTGATACTGCCAAGTATAAATACCACCGAGAGTGGGTTCTTCAATAAGATGATAACCACATCCCTAAAATAATGAATGCCACACTTCCCTATAGGTATTTATGTTCAGATATTTTATTTAAATAATGTTCTTCATACATGCTTTATAGCCTTCTGCCTTTTGCTGTACAAATTTCGGCTTATATTGCAGACTGTGCAAGTCATTTGGCAAATGTAATTTCCATCCCTGCATACTAATCGATTTCTTCACAAACACCTGCTATCAGTTATGATAATAAAAATGCCATTCTGAATTGAAAAGGGGCCAAATGGAGCTTCCTAAGGAAATGACTTAAGTGTCTTTCAATGTCTTTAATGTAGTAATGTTCTTGTAGTGCCAACACTTTTTTTTTGAGCATTTGCATTTTATATAATTTTACTCATTACATCATTTTTCTGTTTAACTGGTTCCTCATAACCATTGCTATGAAGTAGCTCATGGAGAGACTGGAGAGGAATTTCTGTGCTTTCCCTCTCATGGGATTAAATCCAGAAAACTTCATGTAGTAAAAATTCCTTAGTGCAGATCTGATTGGAACACCTGGCTGCTACAGCTGTATATATATTAAACAATTGCTCCAGATCCTACAACATCATTGGGAAAAGTTCTAAGTTGATGAGTACTTTTCCTTGGACTGCATGCCAGTTTCTTCCAAAAATATGTCTGAATTTAGCGGGTGGATTACAAGTAGTGTTTGAATTACCCAGCATTGCTTTATGGCTCCCTCCACCCCAGAAAATAACTTTCCAGTGACAGTCTTTGCCAGAACCTGATCATTTTCAATTCTGCTAGATCTTCCCTCTACTCTGAATTGTCTTACAGGCTTTTGCCTATTTTGTTTTTTCCCTTGACAATGTCCTCTGCATTATTTGTAAGAAAACAATCCTTTTTACTGATTTCTTTGCATTTTCATTTTCTCCTAGCTCTAGCCGCCCAAGCTTATGCACTTAAGGAAGAGAATGATAGCCTTCGGTGGCAGCTGGATGCTTATAGGAATGAAGTGGAGCTTCTGAAACAAGAGAAAGGACAGCTCTTCCGTACAGAAGAAAGCCTTACCAAGGACCAGCAGCTGCAGTTCCTACAGCAGACGATGCAAGGCATGCAGCAGGTACTGCTGTGCAAGAGTAGCAAGGGTTTTCTTTTCTTAGGAGAGTGTTCCCTGAATGAATGCTGTGCACAAGACTATGACTCTTGAACGCCCAATTCCGACTTCTTTGAAGAGTCAAAGTCTTACAGATTTTAGATGGGGGAATGAGGATGAGGAATTGAGTCATTTTAGCAATCCATAAACTATAAACCCATCATTCCTTCAAGGAAATTGTTTATGCTTGCTCTGCTTGAGAATGAACCATTTTGCCTATTTTACTTACTGAGCCCAGGTTGCACTAAGTCTGACCAAAAGTTCACAGAAGTTGTTCCAAGATAGCATAGCATTAATCTGCATCGTTAGGTACATCTCCACTTGTCTGCATTGTCTTTTATTCTGCTTACTCTTGTTTGAGGATGATTTGGACAATTTCAGCTTATCTAGTCTGCCTGCCTGATTGCTTAATAGAAGATAGCAACATCAGTGTTATCTTCCAAACTTTTATTATTTATCCTGATCCATAGATGTCGTGTTTACATTCAGGCAATGTTTTAAGTGATGCAGTGCAGAACACTTTTTCTTTGATTCCAGTCAACCAGAAGCTGCAGCATGTCCTTACACTGGGTGCTCATATAAGTTGTCCTATGTATGTTTGCTTGTTTGCTAGTATGCTCCTGATGTTGGGCAAGGCAAGTCTTAGCAAGCATATCCAGACTTTTGCCCCTGCTTTGTCTGTGGTATCCATTAATACGTATGCACGTTTCATTGACCATACACTTGTATTAACTTCTGTCCTGTGCCAGCACATATATTCACCTACAACACAACAGATCATGAGCAGTGTGTCAGCATACTGCTGTTTTTTTTTTCTCTAGAACTGAGTTTCTCATGTATATCACTGCAAAAATTAAGTTTGACTCCCTCATGTATGTCCTAAAGGCACATGTATGCTTCTGCGTCCTTCCTGATTGGCTACATTCTATAGGGGGACATGTTGCACTACATTATACTAAATTAATTATACTAAATTCTTTTAATGACTCAAAACTCCATTGCTAGAAAGTAGTCATTTCTGTATAAAATGCATGACCAGATTAGTGATTGTATTCCCATCAGAGAACCGGTTAAGTCCAACAAGTCTGAAAATCCCGCTTAACACCTAATAACAGAGCTGAAGGCATGCCTAGTCAGTCTCACGCATGTCTTTATGAACATCTAGACCCAACCTAAGCACACAGACTTTTAACAAATTAGGATGGTTTATGTTATAGTACAGTCATTCTCAACAAAATATTTGAAAGAGAAAATAAACTATTGATCATTTGGTAAAATTGTTTCTGAACTAAAGAGTAAAGTCTTAATCAGAATTTCTTAAGGTTTCAGTGTACTTTGAGAGATACACTTGAGTACTATTGTTAGTGTTATCTTTATATAAACGGTTTTAAAAATGAAATATCATCAGCTTCATTAAGTCTACTCACATATATAATAAATATTTTACTAAATTTCAGCCTGATGTTAGTTCTGCTTTAAAAACAGTAAAAACTGGGCACAAATGCTACTAAATTAAAATGCTAGAGCACTCATTTCGCATTATTAGTTTTCTACTAAATTCTGGATGAAGAATAATCAAGTCTGTAGAATATAAAAAGATTGCTATTATAACTTAAAGCAATGATAATATTTTAAGTCAATAACCAAGAATGAATTATTTATTTATATTTCCATTTAACTGAACCGTCAACACTGCAGTTTCTATTCTTCTGAGATTTTTTATGTGCATGGTCACTTTGCTGTGGGTACTGAATTTTTCTAGTTTCCATCTTAGGGTTAAACCGCTATCCCAAAGGGATATAATTAGAGATGGCCCAAGGAGCTGAAGAAGACATTGTAGATAATCCAGTCTGACAATATGCTGAGGAGGGCAGTAGCATAGAAGCACTGGAGGTGGAGTTCAGAATATTTGGTGGGACATTATCAGTGAATTAAGCAGCTTCATGATTACTATCACGGCTTTGGATTTCAATTATTAGCCATATTCGTGACATCTCATGACTTTTTTGCTTTTCATGCAAATCATCCATGAATATTTAGAAATAAACCTTTGATTTAGGTGGACTATTTTATCACAGCTTGATTGTGTAAACCCTAAGAGCTGACAACCTCAGCTGAAATCCATCAGTAGAGCAGGTGCTCAGCATCTATGGAAATCAGTCTATGAAATATTAAACAAATATGCAGAACTTGAGTAGTAATAATTTAACAAGAAAATCTGTATTCCCTTTTATCCTTTTGTATATATTAAAATTAATTTCAGACAAGGTAAAGTGAATACCACTGAATTCTTGAAGCCTGTATGTATGTCAGCATTAAAGGCTGTATTCTCCTTTCTTCCTCTCTATTCTTCCTGCTCTTTATAAACCTCCCTTTCTTCTAACTTTAAAAACTAGAGAACAATTGATTTGAGCTGTAGTCTGAAAAGCAGATTTATCTGAGAAAAATAGATCCACTTTTCGAATCAAAAGAATTTTTGTAAACATATTTGGTGCCAAACAGTAGCAAATAACACAACATCAATGTATTTTTAATGTGCTTCCACCATCTGGCCATTTTTCAGGATTCTTTACCACATTTGGAGGACTGATGAAACGATTGTTTATTTTCTCTTCCATTGCTCCTACTGCTCCAAAGTAGCATCAGCAAAATCACGTAGAAATTTACTTATGAAGAGTACCTTCCAGATGGCACTAGCAATATGTTATTTATTGTGTCTAAAAATGAAAATCCTTTGGACTAATGACATTGAACTTATGGGGTTTTGAGTCAACTTCCTCCATAAAACTGTGTCACAGTTCAATTTCATACCCACTGTGAGATCTCAAACAAATGGAAATAATGTCTTGTATCCATGGTAACAAATGAGATACACTTTACCTGAATTTGAGTTGGAAATTGAATTAACTTGTCACTGCTGCATAGGTGGTATTGCCTTCAATTTATTTCTATATGAGAACACACATACCAAGCAGATCACTTTTTGAACGGCTCTGGTTTTTAGCAATTTGTTATTCTGTAAGAAAGTCTGATCATAAGGAAAGATGTTTTAGTTGTAACTATTTTTATAATACTGCACAACACAGCTATGTGAAATTTTGAAATCTAGTCTCCCTTTCTAGACTGTTTTACCAGATGAATGACTATAGGTAATGCAGAAAATATCATTTAATAGTGTAGCTTAATGCTTGCAAAACATTTTTCAGTGGATATATAACCTCTGCAAATTGTAAATACTTGCATTAACATAAACCATGTGGAGTAAAAATTCTCAGTAAAACATTTCAGCTTGTTAAAGAACAAAACAAGAGATCTACATTTCATATTTTTATTGTCCAGTAAATAAAATTCTTGAGGAAACACATTTGTCACATTTATGCTTTGAAACACAGACTCAGAATTTGATATTCAGTCAGTATTGACTCAATGATGAGGTTTCTCCATCCTTTGAAAGATCTGCCTTAAATTGGCAAAACTTTGAAAAATCTCACCTACTTAGAACATGGCACTCATTAGCACTAGTCTTTGCAAGTTTAACATTTTTACTGAGTATACAGATTTATTCATGAACCATATCTGTAACACAACCACCATTGCAATATTGTAAAGCTCAAGTAGGTCCTAACTCCACAGAGCATAGCTCAGGTCCTGCAAATGTTCTAGCTCCTTTAATGTCATCCTCTACTAGAATTAATTAGCTCCACTTTTTCATCGGGCTTACTCAGCCAAGGTGTGATACCATGCTTGCACATCTGTACTGGTTCCTGACAAGTATGTTTACCAGTAGTTTGGAAATTCTACACAGTGCTTCATGGCATGGTATAAATATTCCATGAGTATGTTCTCA
>JAUBOD010000876.1:1436071-1453073 GCA_032353885.1 Nothura maculosa
TAAGAGCTTAACTATGTGGCCACTAAACAGGGAGAGGACACATGTGGGCACCTGATGTGAAATTAGTGTTTGGAGTGAAAAGCAAAAACAGTAGGAAGAGTCCTCAGTGGAAGGCACAGAGCTGACATAAGTCATTGCTGCTAGTAACTGCACTAGCTCTCGATGTCTCAGCAGGAGATTCACCAGATTCTGACCATATTAATGACCCACATGAGTGTCACTTTGATGCAGTGTAACTGAAACTCTCCTTTATCTTTCTTTTTTTCTTTCTTTTTCCCCAAGTGGCGTAAATTTCACTCAAAGATGCAGACTGCAAACCCTGGCACTCAGAAACTAGGAATTGCCAGAAGTACTGCCTGTGTGTTTTGCTTCATATAACTCAGAAATACTGACTATATGTCAGTGCTCTAGACAGAGCATACAAGAAATCACCAGCTATTCAATATTTTCCTAATTTCATTGCTCTGTGTGCAACACAGGATCTTACTGCGAAGGCCACATTTCTCCTGACATTTCCTACCTACTGAGTTCCAATTTTATAATTTACTTAGCATTTAGCAAGTGCAATAAGTAGCATATGCATCTGAGAATTATACGCCTCATTTGAAAGGTCTTTGTAAATGCCAGGTGACTTTAGTAATTGTTTCAGGCTTTCAAAGTGCATGCTCATCCAGGGAGGGATGTCTTGTTCTGTGGCATGCTTCATGGTTATGGTCTAGAGAGTGAGGAAACCTGCTGGAATACATTCTAGATCCCTCATAGTTGCTGCTCCCTGGAAGGAAGATGGCCAATGTACATATTTGGTGACAAAGACAAAATGCACATCACCTGCTCAATAAAGACAGTCACAGGGCACCAGATTAGGCTCCTCTTGTATTGGCACAAGGCCGTGTCTCTGTCTGTATTCTAAGCAAGACAAAATACATCTGATGTAGAGTTAGGAAATTTTTGAGTAGAAAGTAGCTAATGTTGACCTCATTGTGCTGCCTTTGAAGTGAACTGGATTTCTGCCTTTCCTTTTCTTTCCACCAGAGCAGAGCTAGTGCCAGGCCAGGTTCAAATCTCCTTGCAGAGTAAACAAATTTCTTTCCAAGAAAGATGACATGCTGAAGTCTTTCCTGTCTTATCCTTCCTGAAACAGTTATCACAGAATCAGAATCACAGAATGGTTGAGGTTGGAAGGGACCTCTAGAGACCATCTAGTCCAACCTCCCTGCTCAAGCAAAGACACCTAGAGTATAGAGCACAGGGTCCAATCCACCATCTATTAAATTCCCACAAACCTTAGTTGATATTTAGCTCTGCAGTTCTCAGATACTTCACCGTTGTTCAATTGTAAAATGCTTCATTCATTCATTTCTTTCACATGTAACCCTTCCAAAATGTCAAAAGTCATAGACACATTTGTAGATGGCTGAAAAGTGACGAATTCAATGCTATGAGGAGCATATGACCAATAGCAACCATTTACCTCTAAGTACACAAGAGCTAACCGCAGCTTAATGATGAGATTAACATCACTGTCAGGTAGATGGAGCATGTTATAGTTATATTTATTAATATATTCTGAATTCAGAGTGGCTTTGTAAGCTTTTCTGTCCACCTACCTAGAACTCACTAAACAACAGCACACAACCTACCAAATGTATTTATGCACAACTATAAACTGATTCTTCTCCAAATGCGGCATTAAAGAGTAGAGTAAATAAGAGAGATAAAAAGCATTACTCTTTATGTTTGCTTTCTACCTGCAGAATAAATAGGCCAGAATAATTAAGTTGGAAATAAATTTATTACTCTCACTATAGGAATTCTGATTAGGAATATTCCCATAAAAGTAGCTCTGGGATAACGACAATATTATCATAGATATTTTTGGAGATAGATAAAAGATAAATGCAATGGACTATACTCAATACCTGGATTTTTTCTTCCAGGACTATCTTTTATCTTTTTCTGTTCATACAATTGATATTTGGAATCTGGTAAGAAATATGTCTTTCAAGACAGAGAGAAATGTTCCCCTAAATATTCTCTTTATTCCTCTGTGCTTTTCAGTGCTCTATACTGCACTGAACACATTTTAACTTTCAGAAAATACTTAGCCTTTCTGATTATATTTAAAAAAAAGAGCAGCTGGCAATTAAGTGCTAATTATTTACCAGTTCTCAGACAAGCCAAATGGGTTCTCCTCTGCATTTAACAAGATTTCCCTATTGAAAGTAGTGTTTAATTTTCTACTTCTGCTACCACCACTTCAGCAGTGTTAGAAGAAGAGTAAATAAGGACCTGCAGATGCTTTTTAAGCACCATGTTCTCTATAGTTGCTCTGAAAGTGGTGAAATGGGAGAGAATTGAACTATTGTAGAATCTTGCCTGTATCACTGGTAGAGCTAAACAGAGAGTGACAGCACAAATAAGCACATCGGAGAGAAATAATCTTGTGCACACATTTCATTTCAAATACGAAACAAATCAAGTGGTATCTGCATTGACGTGCTAATGTAGTCTCGTATTGGTGAAGTACACTTCCCATAAGTTTTACAGCCTAGCAGTTGTACACAAATTCTTTAAAAGATTCCTAAATACTAGTGATGTCTTGCTGATTACTCAGTTTCCAGAAGCATTTGATGTTTTCATTACTAGTATCTCTGCTTTCATTACTAGGAACTCTGTTTTAATGAAGATAACACAGGGCAAAATGACTCTCCCCTGGTGTCATTTGTTCTCTTAGCCAAAATGTGTCAGATTTTTTTTTATTCTCCTTTAAAAATAGTTAACTATTTCTTCTTGAATATGAATATCAAAAAAAAATGTTTTGCTAAGGAGGAGAATGCTTTATCATGTGCTTTTGCAGTCTAGGAAAGAATAGAGGTACTCATACAGTTCGAATGCCTGGTCAGGTGGTTATTGGCAATGGATGGGTGCAGGTGGAACACTAGAGAAGAGAACATTGCTATAAACAGGTGATTGTGTCTCCTTTTGATTGTGGATCATACCTGATGCCAACTGGTTGGCTTGTAGACCAGAGGCAAGGGCAAAAGCCCTCTTCCTTTGAGCAGAATCAGAGCAATTGCAAGTCCATCTGTTCACTCACCTGTTGCTAGTAAAAGTCAAGGACTGTCTAATATGGCAGTCACCTCGTTTAACAAAGGTAGATGGAAACTTTACTGAGGAGGTGTCCTGAGATTGGTTGTTGGCCAGACTTCTCTCTTGTGCCATGCACCATCAAAATAAAAGACCTCATGTAATCTGCTGTGAGAATCAGATCTCAGAGGATGATCTCTGATATTAGGATTAAGTAGACACTTATATTAATAGATATTATCAAGATGGATGGATTACGCTTGTGAGAGGAGGGACTGATGCTTTAGGGTTCCTAAAGTCTTAGGCTCTTTTTCTCATTTTCTGGAATGGCCTATAACAGACTGAAGAAAAATTGACTTTCTTGACTAGAACAAGAGATATACCCAAACTTACACGATAAATAAAAGCTGTAGCCTGATTTGTAAGCCAACCATCCTCTCTGTTAATATGCTGTCCAACCCAAATATAACCTCTTGCATTTAGCATGAGTGAATAGCCATACCTTATAGAAACAAAATAAATGAAATCTGTTTATCTCTTAAGTATTAAATATTCATGACAATCACAGAATAGGATAAGTTAGAAGGACCTTTGGAGGTCACATATGCCAATCCCTGGCTCAGAGCAGAGTCAGTTTTGGACTTCTCACAAAATGACTCAAAGTCTTGTGCAGTTGAGTTTGTTTCCAAGGATGTGGAGCTCTTGTTCCAATGTTTAGCTATCCTAACTATAAAATGGTTTTCTTGTATGTAGTAGAATTTTTCCTGTTTCAGTCTGTGTCTATTCACTATTAGTCTTTCACTGGAGGGTGAATGGCATGAGTAAGATAAGAGTGCATCAGGTATGTCCAGTGCCCTGTCCCTTTCTTAGGGCTTTCACCTGATAATATGGACTGAACATGTTTAGTATAAATTTTTCCTCTGGTTAGAGAATCAGGACATCTCACTTTACAGGTGGATGCCTGAAAAGCAGGAACTGGGTTGTTGATTTCATCATCTTAGGCCCAGATTTTAGGAATCAGAGCTTGGCCTGTTTTCTGGTAGCAAGTCTCAAGATCCATGCTAATGATGTCATCCCTATAATTCATACGATACAGGAGGATCCTGAGAGATGAGAGGGCTGAGAAACATTGCTCTGTTACATAATGTTTCATTTTACCCCCTCGAAAAAACTGCAATCACGTTCTATGTTTTAATCATGCCTTGTCATACATTAGGATGGCAAATATGTTACCATTAGTGTGGCAACGTTGCTAACATCCTTGAGGGCTCATTTCTAAAGCTTCTTGGACTTGTCTTTCACATTCTTCTGTTTCCTTGGTGATTTGTCTGGCCTCATCAGTATCTTGTTACTAATGCATATTTGCTCAGCTGGGAAGTCAATTTCTCTTTATTCAAGTCTGCCATGTGCTGGCCATTTGTGATATAAAATCTTGTCGTAAAAGCAGAGAAAAATAACCTGAGAGCTAGTCCACAGAAGTATTGACAGAGGTATCTGTAATTTTATTTTGCAATAGATTATGTACCTAAGGTGTTATTTGACTCATTATTTCTCTTCCTTCTACCTAATGAGGATACTGTCAAGAAAAAATCACCGTGCCTCCTCCATTTATTTATCAATAGTTTCATAGACTTTTGGAACACTTTTCCCTTTGCTAATGTTTGCCCTTTTCCACTTGGCAAACTATAACTTCTTTTTCTTTCTATAAAATAAAAATGGAATTGACACAGTGAGGTTTGCTTTGAGAGGGATAAAGGATAAAAGGACAGAAGAATAAAACTCCAGAAATTGCTAGCCTAAGTGGGCTGTCGTAATCTTTACGTGGTTTCTGAGGTCCTATCAATGACTATAATTTCATACTTTTTAGATCTCTTAATTCCAGTGTAATTTAGGAGAAATGGTAGCCCCTGTTACACAAGTAAGAACTATTTGCCAAACTTAGTGTGTATTATTCAAGCCTTAGTTTCTTCAGAACTGAAAATGATAACCTTGGGTGGGATCTAGCCTGTCTATTTCAGGCACATCATTTTAGGCATCTAGTGAATGAGATTGACCCATTTTTCTTGTGTAGGGAGGTACAAATATTTCCTATAGGTAGATAATGGAGAATAATATATTGCCCACCAAATATTACATGGATAGGAGGATTCATTTTGCTTAAGTTCACCGGGTATCTAATATGCCCATGCAACCAGTTGACTTTGTGAAGCTGAGTATCCCTCCCTGACTGATGTTTTTGTTTTTGAAGTGTTTGCCACAGATCTTGTCTGGATACCCTGTAGTTTCTCCAGAAACTGGAGGAAGTGCCCCCTTTCTGTGACTGAACTGGACAAGTTTGCGGCAACTGTTACCTATGATCAAAGTCAGTGCTCCCACCTCAGAGATGCTTTTTTGTCTGATCTTCTTTACTTCTCTTTCTTTTAAGATCTTTGTAACCTTTTCATATATCTTTTCAAGCAGCGGTAGAGAAAGTCATCTCCAAAATAGCAGGGGCAGGACCATTCAGCTGTATAACTGTTAAACTTGTGGCAAATGCTGGTTTTCCTTTTTTATTATTCTGTCAGCCTTACAGTATCTTAAGTACAGCCTCAGGCTTTGTGGTCTCTTCTGATCTCATAGAATTCTAGAATACTAAGTCGATGGTTTCATGCTGGAAACGATGCTTTCCTTCTGAGAGGCTGCTCTTGCTAGGCAGTGTGTGTGCCTGCATTTGCACGCACGTCCATAATTTATATTTAAAAGTATACATGTAACACTGCGTTTTGGGGAGAAATTAAAGGCTGCAGGCAAGGAGGAGAAGAGGAAAGAGAAGGAGTATTTCAGGACTGCATAGTGATAGGAAACAGCAAGCTATTACTTTCCCCTTAGGGATTCTCATATATTTTGAGTCATTGTGTGTTGTTCGGCATTCTTGGCCACCCTGGCACCACATTCGACATAGTCTGAGTAATTCAGCTGCCTTTCATAATGCCATCTATATTTAATGCTTCAGACGCTGTGCAGATTGGTTTAAGATGGTAATTTTCTGTCTGCACATTTGATATCTACAAAATTTGAGCGGTACTGAACTGCTTCTGATAGAGATTCAGCATTGGAGGTAGGAATGTGGTAAAAAGCAGAAAAAAACATACATACAGACACTGTACACTCCACTATAAAGAAATTAGCTACCCACTTATGTGCAGGCAAGAATTTGGTTCTCATGAATGAAACAAGCTTAGCAGTGGAGAGTGATGTTTTCTGTTTCTCTACAGAGCCGCTCCAGGGCTGATGCTGGAAACAAGCAAGCTGTCTTGCGTTGTTTGCCTAAAATACATGGATTTAGCTCTGGAGATATCACCTGTGGGTGAATTCTGTCTCCTTTCCTGTCTTCTCTCTGGAAATGCCAATAACGCGTAACCAGTGATGTCTACCAGTCTGACATGAGTCTATCCCAGGAGTTCATCTCTTAGGGACCACCTGGAAGCCACCATGACAAATGACTATGGTTGCCTCTAGGCCACGTGAGTTTGCCAGTTGAGAATGGTGCCCGTGAAGCTCTAGGTTGTGTGGCTGCCTTGCTGCGGGATGCTCAGGGTTGTTCCTGTGAAATACCTCTTTGGCATTACACGACATTCTCCAGACCCCTTTCCTGCACCACTCAATCCTGGACACACTTCCCTTATGATTTCAGACACTGACTTCTTCCCTTTTTCTTGTCTATCCTGGGAACTCTTTCAGAGTGTAATGCTTAACATTCTCTGATTTTTCTGAAAAGTCCTGTCCTCACAACTACACTCAGTAAATCAGGTTTTCTTCAGGTCAGGTTTTATATGGATTATGTGCTTTGGCAAAAGGCTACAATCAACCTCTCCATTTCCCACACACACTATAGCAAAGATAATGGTCTGCAGCACTGCATCTCCACCAGGAGATGCTTCTTTGCATCCTGTCACTGGGATTTTGGCTGAGGGAATAAAATATTGCATAACTTGTAGCAGACTCCCAGAGACCCAAGAATCACACAAAACTGCAAAAAACACTGATCTATAAGACAACAGAAAAATATTGTAACCAAGCGTGTAACTAAGAAGTCTCTCCTTTTTCTGAGAGAATGGAGGAACTGCTGATGATAGAGAATGCCATATCTTTGCCAAAAAGTTTGAAGACACCAGTACTTTAGAAAATGGCCAGAGACATGAGGTGAGATATCTTGATAGAAAAGGAGTATTTTCTGCTGGCAAAAGCCCCAAGACAAGCCAGCAGGACAAACAGGTGAGAAACAGGGTGTGTGTGGGTGGGTAGGGGGAAGCTCTGGCAGAAAGGCTAGATGACATTGTGAAGAAAGAGAAGCAGGATCAGACAGCAGAAACAGTAAATGCAAATCAGACTCATTTTTAATTTTAATTGATTGTAATATACACTTGCAAGTAATCTGAAAGGCAGACGGAAGATCTATAGGATCAATTTTTAATAAGCACATTTATGTGAAAAACAAAATAATTCTGAATAATTAAATATCAGCATCCTGGCATCATTCCTTACAATGTTTATGGAGTGACTGTCTGTTTGCAAATGAGCACAACAACAGTCCCTATTATGAAACTTGACTCATTTTTCTCAGTATAAGAAACATGTTTGATTTGCTTTTAATTTTGCCCAACTTTGTGGTTTTGTGATGAATTTTTTCATGCCAGTCATCTCTCTCAGACTGATAATTTTCAGTCAAGGTTACATTGTCATTTCCTAAAATAAGACTAAAAGGAAAAGATAAGTTACTTAGCAGATATAAGTTTCTGTTATAACTTCTTCATAGTGGTATCAACCACTCAGGAAAAAAGAGATCTCAGCACCTGATCCGTGCAAAATGAGTAGATTCTGCAGCTTTTAGAGAGGGAAGGAAAAGAAATGAAGGTCAAAGGTCCACCAAACAACAACATGCAGTTGCAATTCTGGCATCTTAGGGTAGGGGGTTCAATGGGAAGGTCCCAGTGCTGTGTCACCTTACATGTGACTGGTAATGTGGTACTGTAGTTATAGATACTGCCTCTTCTATCCCCTTTCAACATAACCTGTGCATATACAGTAAGCCTGAAATAGTTAAAAAATTAATCATTAAAACTTGGAAGTTTTGTCTCAGATCCAGTGTTTTCCAGCTCATACTGTGACCAGAAGGTTTGCAGTCTTCTACCATGGGGAAACTCAGCACACTGGATGCTTTCCTGCTGCTCCTGCCTAATCTAGAGCCAAGTACAAGGATGCAGAGCAGTGAGACACTCTCCCTGTGCTTTCAGTGACTGTCTTCCACTTTCTGCTGAGCTCAGACGATTTTGGAAGTTGTCTCCTCAAACAGAAAACAGATAAAGTCAGGATCCAAGGAAGAGAGATATAATTGGACTAAATCATGGTGGGAGACATGAGATTTAAGCAGTGGCAGCTTCATTTGCTCTATATAGGAATTGTCCATGGGAGAACTGTAGTAGGGTAGGATGGGGAAGGAGGTTTCAATCTTAGTGACAGACATGTAACAAATTCAGCCTGGAAGTGAGACTTGATCTCCCATTTACGACAGGCATTAAATAATGAAAAGACTTTCCAGTAGCAGAGGGCTTAAAACTCACTTGAGGTCTCCTAGATGAGATTTGATATTGTTCAGATGGATGGGCTCTAACATGTCTCCCAGGAACTGGAGTAAAATCTCTGAAGAGAAGGTGAGGGTAGAAAGTGGGGATGTTCTCCTCAGTTCTGAATGTCCATTTCCTCTTTTCAAAAATTGTGGGGCAAACAGGTCCCATGCACTCCTCCCCGTACTCCTTTCTCCTAGCAGCACTGCACTGAGATAGTGATGATTAGTCTCATGCCTCAAGATTATCTGTTTTTTATCTGGAGAAGCAATGAAGGACTTATCCCCATACATAGGTGGCTATATGCACTCACAGCAAAGCATTTCTTCACTGTGAGGGTGGTTGAACTTCGGAACACGTTGCTGAAAGAGGCAATGGAGTCTTCACCAGCTGGACTGTAGAGTATGAAAGATACAGTCAGACATATACCCACATGGATATTTACTGCAGTAGCTGAATGATTGACTCCAACCATTGAACTGGTGTTCACTTACACCTGGAGTACACTACCAATCCCTCTGCCAAAAGCCCTGAAGTGTCAGATGTTTCCAAGCTACTCTTAAAACAACCTTAGTGCTTCAACAGAGACTAGTCCTTTGATGCCTGGGACTTCCAGTGTGCTGGGACAGGGCTTACATCTGTTTCTTGGTTACTGGTCTGTGACTGACCGAATGATAAACGCCTGCAACATCAGCTTCAGTCAGAGTAATGGAGTGTCAAAACAATGCAGAAAGTAACTTTTGGATGCTTACAAAGTGAAAAATCACTAAACCAAGTTATTAAAGCAAGTGTCCATTCAAGTAGTCCTTAAAAGAGTGTGTAATCAGAGCAATATGTTGCCCCAGCAATTTAGGCTTTCCATTTTTTATTACAAAAGCACAATATATTCCCTTTTTAATCTCTCAGTTGTCTTCTCTTGTTCTTTAGCAGTGTCTAACATACATCACATCAATACAGAAATATATAATTATTTTGGAATTAATTAAATCTACTGACCTGTTCTTGACAGTCACAATAAATCTGCACAGAACACAGAGCTATTCAAGATGAGAGGCTGTGGACTTCTAAATATGCCTTTACATTCCAGAAATTATCTTAATAAAAATAGGTTTTGGTCATAGCTTTTTGTTCAGATGATGCAGATCAGCAGACTGCATGGCTGATACACTGATTGTAGGGTGTCAGCAGTACTGATGTAATAAAATAAAACAGCACGAGGAAAAAAAAAGGAAAGCTTTTTTCTTGGCAACTCAGTATGAAAGCTTTTCAGAATATTGCTTTGCATAGAATGAAAATGGCTTTGGGCCAATGACTAATTATATTAAAGGGCTGTGCTTTTAAATTATTTATGTACTGTAGTGTTTACCCTGGTATTATTAAAACCACCACGTATACGTCTACAAATAAGATTTTGGCTCAGATGAATGTGACAGTCCCACTGTGGGTGATATACTGTACCAAGAGTTTGTGCTTTAATATAACAAATAGCTTAATGCACATTAACAGATGTATTACTCGTGGAACACTGCTGCAGAAGGAGGTGCAGATGAAAATAATTTACCTCTAGTCCATTTAGGCATAGCAGATTATGTAAAAATAATAAATGTAGGGGCATCCTGCAAAGCATTGTTTGAAATTAGGATTTTATCAAACTGTGGATTTAAATCTTCTTTGGATCCAGACTGTACTAACCACAAACTTCTTTTATTTGTGCAGCAATTGCTAAGCATACAGGAAGAATTAAATAACAAAAAATCTGAACTGGAGCAAGCCAAGGAAGAGCAAACACACACACAAGCAAGGCTTAAAGTCCTGCAGGAACAGGTGAGTGGTTTTGGCCTGAGAAAAAGGCTAGCTTAAATGTACTGAGGAAGACTCAAGGATTCATCTCCAAAATCCGTAGAAATCTGACCACTAACAATACTGACCATTATGAGAAAGACATAACCGTGTGAGGCCTGATTAACACTTGTGAATGCAGCTCAGGATAACATAGAGCTTGAGAAAATAGAGTGAAAATGGAGCCTTATTTTACACTATGCAATATTGAATTTCACATATTGAATATTGTCTTCCTCTTCATTGCATATCAATGAAGTGTGTTTTCTCTTTGGAGACAAATAAATGTAAGGAGAGTTAAATAAAATAGAAAAGTAAAAATATTTCAAACGAATCACGTATTTCCTTTAAGGCTATTATTGAATAAAAAGAGCCTGAAGTGATCTGTGTTATTTACACAGATGCAAATATACACAAAAACCCTTTATTATGATACTAGAAAAAATACTTGAACAGTGAGGAACAAGTCTCTACAAATCAGATTATTTTATTTTAGATTTCTCTGACACTGAGATGCTCTGTGACATTGTGCAGCATATATAAGTGTTGTCTTAAAAGCAGAATAAAATGGGTAATTTCACACCAAAAAGGAAATCTGTAAATCTGTAAAAGAAATATCATACGATATGTAATCACTGTGTGTACAAATCAATATTGTGTTTGAAACCCATTGGGTTGACATACTAGAATCACAAAGTCAAACGTGCTGCATAAGCACAGTCTCTGCTTTGAGACCTTATTTTTATTTTTATTTGCAAACTTTGAGCTAAAATATTTAGTGCGCTGGATAAGTATCTGCAGTTTGCAAACTGGAGCATATGAATAACTTGAATGGTAAAGATCCAAAGCATTGATTGTTCTTATGTTAAAGATTTGTCAATATTTTCTGAATATGTCTGAAAATAGATGTATGCATTTAGCACATATATTGGGAAAAACAAGTACAAGTATTTCTTTTTTTCTTTTAATGCTCATTAGAAAAGCTATGTCATCATTCCATTCCTAAAATTGGTCATTTAGTGTATCTAGTGATGAATATATTCTAGAATAGTTTAGATTTTGAGAAAAAAAAAGTTTTTATTTTCAAATCCATATTCTTAGTATTTATGCTTACAAAGGGAAGATTCTAAATGAACTGGTGCAACAGTGTATTATTATACAAAGTGCCATGAGGAACAGTGGATTTCGTGACAACAGAATGCTTCTAAATAAACAATCTGTTAGAATCTGTTAATAATTATAACATATTATTATATAATATTATTATATTAAGTAATAATAATATAATCTGTTTCCTCAGTCAATGTCACCTCATTCAACTTTTCACATAGCATTCAAGGTATTACAAAATACTAAAAAAAAATTATGTCACAATAGAAATTAATATGCTACAAAAGCATAAAGGAGCTCTTGCAAAAAGAGCCCCAGTAGGCACCACCAAGGCAGACTTCTGAATCTCTGCAGACTCCTACTAATTGCAAATCAAATGTGTACTCATGCTAGGCAGACAGAGAAAACAGTAGTTGGAAGAACAGCACAATGGATCTGCATTTCTCTTGAGAATTAACTTTGAAACATGCCTACGGCCGTGGCTGCAAGTGGCCAAAATTCCTAACCAGTGCAACCCAACTAGTGTGCCTCTCCAGCGCCCCTGAACCATTTCCAAAGCTTTTCTGGAATAGCAAAAGCCATCACAGTAATGACCCCCGCTTGCCAATGCTCACAGCTTTCCTTCACAAGCACCACAGCTCATCTGTATGTTTTATCCATGCTGGATATTGAAAATCATATGGCAGACTCAAGTAAATATGAGCATTTCTTGTGAAAATAAATAGTGGGCTCCCGCCTCGATGGAATTACTCCCATTTGTAACACATTTGCTAAAATGTGCCATTTATTTCAAGCTGATCAAGGCATGTTTACATGGGGAGGTGCAGCTGTGTTTGAGTTTGCCGGCCCCCGGCTGTGAGCTAGGCCCACCAGTAGCTTGCTCTGATTCTCCTGCACTCATCCAAGCACAGGGGTCCTGCTGGGGAGGTCCTGTTTCCTCGTGCCCCATGGTGAACTACTATAGCCAAGAGGTTTCTAGAAAAGTTTTGGGCTTTGGTTAATGAGGAGCTTGTTCATGATGGCATGAGCCATCCTCCAAAGAAGTAGAGCTCCATAATGCAGGATTTTGGTCTGGTGGCTGTGTGTTTTCTCTAATCTCTTGTGTCCCCAAAGAACATGTCCCAGTAAATTGATGCATCAGGGGCTTCTATTTCTTTAAAACTTCTCCTTTACTTTCTGGTGGGCCCTTGGTTGTTACAGGCACTAGTTCAGTGTTTTGGCTTAGCATGCTCTCTGCTGGTAATATCACACTCATTGTGAATCTGCAGTGGAGACTGCCAAGTCCTGCTTTTTCCAATACTGTATGTTTTTTTGTGGTTTCTATGTCTACATTTCATTATTTAGGATGTGACAGAAGTGTGTACTTTCTACCTAAATTAAATGAAAAAGTATTGGAAAAAGAAGGACTAATACCCCATTAATTTGGAGAATGCAGCTGGGCATTTTGTCCCCATGAATTTTCCACAATTATCTCCATGGGTTCTGGTCCATCTCCTATCTCACTGGTCCTGGTGAAGATGTGGACACTACCACCTTCTTTGGTAGCCTCCTGTTTATATTAGAACTAGGTTACTGCTGCTTGCACTGGTGAAGTTGTGCTAGGGCAATGATCCTGGGAAAAGGTAGTGGGGTCAACATCCAACAGACCAATATAGGCTAGAGGCTGAGTCCAACCTCCATCAAAACAAGCGTGAGGATGACAGGGCAGTGGTCACCAGTAGAATGCGTGTGGAGCATTGCCCAAGGAGCCAGCAGTCACCAAAGGGTGACTATATTTTATGAACCTTAAAAAGAAAAGGCAAAAGGTAAGCAATGAGCAGAGCTCTCCGAGCACTTGGGACATGGTGTTAACATACAGAGCAGTTTTACATGCACAAGCCTGCTTTTCTAACCACTTATCCAGATGAGTAACTCAACTAGATTCAGCTCAACAGGACTACTCCTGTGAAGTGAATTTGGATAATGAAGAAGTGGCAGAATTAGGAAACAGCACTCTCAGTGATGCTGCTATGCAGGAATACCCAACTTTGGTGCTTGGCTTTAAGTAGCCTTCTCAGCTTGTTCCTAATGGCCATCCTCACAGTATGGCAGTTTTTAAAGCAAGATTATTTTTCAATGCAGAAAAAAACACATAACATTCATTGGAAATGCATGAAACTGCTTTAAATTGTAGCCTTTTCTAGGATATTGAAAGATGAGCATCAGTGAATTGCACTGGGACAGCTGATGAGTTTGCAGTACTCAGCTATCATTGGCACTGTTTCCTCAGAGACTGCCCCCCCTATTTCCCTCACCATAAGGTCCAATTTAACTGCTGGTGCAGCAGTTTCTGAATTGGTATGGCTTACAGCCCTGTATGTTTACGTATACAGAGATCATGCCCTGCATGCCTTAAAGCTCAGCTTGGAAACTGTGAGAATTTGATGATTCACAAGCAGTTTATCTGTTGCTGTCACACGGCAGAAGGATGATGGAGGTAGGCTAGCCAGCCCTCCCAGAGTAATCAGCCAGTGCTTCTGACTCAGACACCTGGGCAAAACAGGATAGCGCTCATATTCTCCAGGATTTTAGGATTGTTGTCATTCAGGATTACAGCACTGTCATCAACAGTTAAATCGATCCTAGCTTCTTTGGCAAAAACAGATGGAAACCAAGGAATACAGAAGGAAGTTCCATTAACGGTTTTCCGTCACCCCCACCTCCAATATCTTCTCCGGATTAAGACAGCATAAACACATGGCTCTTCAGAAATGCACCTAAAGGGTAAATGGCTTCGTATGCTTCATTTAAGCATGTAAACCTCCATGGTGTACCAGCTTGTGACAGCTGCAGCATCTCCTCCCTGCCGTGTTTGCTCAGTCACAGAATGAATGACTGCATGCTTCCATGTGGCTGAAGTCATGAGCTAGGACATTTCTTGAGCCTCTTGCTAGTGATCTCTTACATTTCCCCAAGAGGTAATTCTGAATTTCCTCATAAAACTAATTTGGAGGGCAAAAAGGCTTTGCTTCAGCTCATGGATCTGAAATTAACTGGCTTCTCAGTTCTTTCTACCAGTTAAACAAAAAAGATGTTCTTCTCTTCACCCCCTTTTCCATCATACCCAGCCACCATGACAGTTATTTAAATTCTTTCTCAGTAAGGAAACATACAGTATCACTCTGGCATTTTAAACAGCTCAAAATATATCATTCAAAAGTAATCATTAGCAAAACACTATTTAGCTAGTGGCAACTTGCGAATATTCCAAACTTTGAATTAATAGCAGCAAGAATGGGAAATGAAATCATTTATTATTCTTGAGAGCCAATTCTGTACACTTTTTATGCCTTGAAACTACTTTCTAATCTTATTATTTCAAAAATAATGACCCAGTCTTATTATTTCTTTTTTTTCTTTTGCTAACCTATCAAGCCTTAAGTATGTTGGTTTCAAAATGGTTTGAACAAAAACTCATTAGAATTATATGCTCCATCTGTTTTTCTCACTGGAAGCTTTATAAAATGTTCTTTCAAATAAATCAAAGATAACTATGTGAAATGCTCGAGTAATGTACTTGTTTTGTTTTGTTTTGTTGCTTACTCTTTGCAGTTAAAAAGTGCCAAGGAATTAGCAGAAATCAATGGGCATGATGAATCTCAGGCAAATGTAGGTACATCTATATACATAAAGATTTTGAGATGTATGTGCATGCTAATGTTCTTGAATTTAATATTTATGTCTTAGTGTTAAAGCTGATAGAATGGCTGAATGACTTGCACATCAGGTTTGAAATGCCTATTTTTTTCCTGAAGTCACAGGTTCAGATCCCAGCAAACTTCATTTCGAGGTAGATAAATTGAGTTCCATGCAATTTACTTTGTGGGATTTATTTGGATGAGACTTTAACAACCAATGTCCTACTTGCTGTATGTGGGTGTTAAAGATACCATGGAAACAAGTGCAAGAGAAATGCTTTGCTTTAGTGTCCTGTCCAGGATTACTCAACCTACAAAGTTATACTGTTTGCCTGTATGGCTGCCACCTTGCAGCTGAGCAAGTTTGGCTATAATTCAGTTCTGTGTGAAGTGATTCATATGTGTGTATAGTTTGAAAACAGCTCATTTGCACAAAAGGGCTAAATTAATTCTTTGAATTATTACTTGGTCCAAAATTTTTGAAAGGACTTGTTAAAGTCATGTTTTCTAAAACTTAATGCCAGTAAAAATGCTTCTATTATTTCTTTAATGATTGCAGTTAAAATAGTGATTTAAATAAAGTGAGAGAAGAAAAGGGAAAACTGTCCTGCTATGCTTATAATCCAAAGAATGTAGCTTTATGCTTTCTCATAGGCATATGAAAATTAAAATTGATTATACACAATGTTTTTGTCCTAGTTGAGAGAACTGGTAGTAGCCTGAACACTAATGTTTTAATATATTTTCTAGTCATTTTGAAGAGTTGTCTAATGGCACGGCCAGGAAAACAGTTTTATTCTAAACCTGAGAGGGACTCTCAAGTTTAGAAAAATGCTTTGCAGTGAGGAAAAGTTACACTCTCCTTTTTTAATCCTTTCTTGGGCCTCATTCATTTTGTTCTAATTCCGCAGTGAAGTCGATAGAGCCTCCATAGCTCTCAGCGTTCAGACAGGAGACATTCAATATTGTCTGATAGCCCTAACAATCCTGCAGCTGCAGCCTGTCAGCACAACATCTTGTTGGCCTTTTAAAAGATTTTGCAGACCAAAACAAAGAGATTCTTTCAATGATCTTGAAATGATCACATTTGTTGTCTAAAAAACTCTTTGTAGAACAGCTGGTTGCAAATTTTCTAAGGCAACTTAGAAACTTAAGACTTTTTCACCTTTCTCAGGAAACATGGAAAACTTGCTTCCTCTCAAAAATGTGTTGAAACAGTGTTTTTCAGGAAAGAAATATTTTAAATGAGAACTATGTAAAATCTTCACCTTTATCATTCCGACTCTTAATAAAACAGGAGGATCTAAAAGTTTCACTTTTATCTAAAATAGAGGTCAAAACAGTATTATATACAACATATAAACTGCATACAGAGAGGGCATTTCAGAAGGTCATTGTGTCACAGAGTGAGTGGTGGCAGGGGTGAGTGACAAAATGCACTTCACTCATATGAAAGAAATAATAATAAGATTTATTAATATGGACAATGATTTCACGAGATTCTATGGCACAGTCGCTTATTATTTACTGTATGGAGGCTCAAGATAGTATACAATTATCTTGGGATACCCTCCCGTTGGATCACAAGGTTCAGATTGGACCCCCTTGTTTTCCAGGCTCCTTCTGAGAGGAGTCTGGGTGCGGCTGGATCCAATCCTAGTCCCAGACCTGGTCAACGGTTTATGA
>JAUBOD010000876.1:1461386-1479516 GCA_032353885.1 Nothura maculosa
TACTTTATGCAAAGGTATAATTTGTTAGTCTAAACTGAATTATCTCAGTGCCATAGAGTCCAGTAACCTTCTCTACAGGTAGACAGCATGTCATCTGGCCCCCCTGCTCCAAATACATGCCAAAATCACCTGACTTGGCTAAAGAAACTAAAATGTTAGCCACTTTATTGAAACCAGTTCTTAGG
Organism: Nothura maculosa; assembly: GCA_032353885.1. Lineage (NCBI taxonomy): Eukaryota > Metazoa > Chordata > Aves > Tinamiformes > Tinamidae > Nothura > Nothura maculosa. The sequence goes on from JAUBOD010000876.1 coordinate 1,461,572, forward strand.
TGTGGTGAACCAGGATTATGTGCAATACAAGAATTCTAGGAAATAGTTATTTTTATAATGTAGGGCCACATCAATTGCTAGGCTTTACTGCAGCAGCAAAAACATTATATTTATCAAAGCTTATGAGAAAATTTCTAGTAATTAAAATTTTATCAGTGGAGTAGCCAATAGAAAGGCTAAAATATTTACTGTATGCCTTGTTGAACAAAAAGATAACAGACATGGTGTTCTTGGGGAAATTCGAGTTACTTTCAGAGGTCATCCTTATATATTGCCACACACCACATAGCATTATAGTGCCGTAATAGTCAATGAATGAGAACAAGGTCCCTTAGAGGAAGACTCAGAGTCATTTGGAGAGCCAAGTTTTAGCACTGTCAAGAGCTGCTGAACCTGGCAGCCTGATCATAGAGGTAAGGTGCTGCAGTTCCAAGCCACCAAGTCCAACTCTTAGAAAGGCTAAACATGTGCTCCCTGTAGCCACACATATAAACACATGCATGCAACACATACATATAGATATACAAGGCTGGCTAAACAAAACAACACAAATACACACTGCTCCACTATCCATATAGCAACAACAATGGCCTTTTCTGGCCCCCTCTCTGGCTGATCAGGATTAAGTTCCATTAGTAAAGTAGGGTAAAAAAAAGGTTTATGAGCAGGTTTCCCAACTTGGTGAAGAAAGCTTAAAGCTAAGTATGTGTTAGAGAAGATTGTAACAGCTTGCAGATAAGTTGGGGAGCAGAGATCAGGTTGGTGAGAACATGTATCAGGATGGTGAGAGCAAGAGACTCCTGAGGAAGAAAGGAACAGGTCACACAGGGACCCACCTCAGGCGCCCACACACAAATGCAACAAATGTTGAGAAACAAACAGGAGAATATGGGGACCCACATGATGATGCAGAGTGACAGTACTGTAAGGATAACTAGAACCAGTAGAAAAGTGTCTTTGGGTAGAGTTCTGCAATGTATTGGTTCTAACTTTTTAGAAAAGTCAAGAAGAGAAAAAAACAGAAAGCGTCTATCTGGCTCTTAAATAAATAGAGAAGTTGAATGTATGGAGCTCTTCTGTGGAATGAGCAACAGGCTGACTGAGCAGTAAAGGTCAGGATCAGAGGACAGCCTTACTTTCCCTTGCAAAATGATAAGGACCGTTTGGGAGCTTTTATTGGGCACATGAAGGACAAAGTGATTGGGAGTAGCCCACATGAATTTATCAAGATCTCTGACCTGCCTTTTCTGATGAAACAACTAGTTCTGAGGTTGAGAGAAAGCACTGGAGTGCAGTTTGACTTGACTTTAGTAAAGTTTCTGACATGGTCTCCAGCAGTATCTTTGTATCAAGCTGGGATGTTACAGTCCAGTTTTCCACTCTTGGATGAGTGAAAAATTCCCGAAACCGCAGGATCAAAGAATGATGGTTCATTGTTCTTACTCTTACTGGAGGCTGGTTGTGAATTAAGTAAGTTAATTGTGGGTCTCTTTATAATCTACCCATTTAGCATCCTACCCGTGACATGGAATAGGAGTCATAGTGCACTCACATGGCATATGGGGACAACTGGAACTTCATGAAATTCATCTAGTACAAATACAGAGCCCTGCACCGGTGAAGGAAGAAACCCTATGATAATACCAGCCAGAGCTCACTGGGGTAGTGAGCAGCTCCACTGAAAGATTTCAAGAATATGCACCAGCAGTGCACCCAGCAGTAAAGGCAGCCAGCAACTTCCTGGGCTCTATTAACAGGAAGACAGCTGAAAGGTTGAGAGCCTGGATTATCTCCCCTGTACTTGGCATTCATATACCACATCTAGATACTACATTTGGCACCCCCAAAGATATTGCACAACTGAAGCACTTCAACAGAGGACCATCACGATAGTACTCGTCCTGTGAGGAGACTTTGAGGGATCAGGGTTTGTTCAGCCTGAAAAAGGAATATCTTTAGGAAGACCAAGCAGTCTCCTGATGTGCTTGCCAGCCTGAGTGACTTTTTGCAATATTGTGATGATTTGAGTCATGATTGCTGTCTATGAGCATGCTCTCTCATTGTCTCACTTGCAAAGAAGTTTGATTTAAGTTAAATTTAAATAATCCCCTATAGTGTAGTTTAACTCAAGCTGAATAACTTCATATTTACCATGAGATAAACACAAGGACAGCAGCTCATTTTTAATAGACAGGCATCTGAAACCGTAAAAATTTGACCTCAAATAGCTCAACCTTATGTGTCCCCACAAATTCAAGAGGCTTGACTTGTTATAAATGTTTGACTTTTAAGACCTCATGGGCAGACAATTTGGTTTCATGTGTCTATGGTTCTTTCTTCTATCAAACTTTAAAATTAGCTTTTCTTTTAAAGCTCACAGCGTTTCTCTGCCCTGCTGCTGATACCCTGCAAGGTTCTTGTTTGTATTTTCAGATGTATAGGTTTTTTTCCTCCTACTCATCTCTCTCAGAAATCCCCTGGTTGATAAGAAAGTGTGGTGTATCTGTTACATCTGAAAACATTCAACAGTTATTTTGTCATCTTCCTGCTGTGTCCAACAACTAGTCTTACCTTTCTGCTACTAGTATAATTACATTGGACAATTGGTTTGGTACATAAAGCACAGATATCAAAATGTTCTCTAAACTCCTCTAAACTCTGGTAGTTCTTTTTTTTGTTTTTCTTTTTGTTACTTGATCCTTCATGAAGAGTAATAATCTTACCTCCTGCTGCATAGCCCTGCAGAATCCCAATACCACAGCATAGGGAGCAAAGTCATTGAAGATGATTTATAAGCAGTCATCATCCTTCCTAGGTTTAAAGGTAATTATGAAAAAAAGTATTATCTAGATAGTTTAGGGACCATTTTAGCTCTCTGGATATTTGTCATTCACATCCCACTTGCTTGCCAAGTGTCTTTAAAGTCACATTCGATAATTCCCATATTCTGTTTTTCAAGCAGAGTTTTGAACGAGTGAAGTGGAATTGCACTTTTGCAGATGTATTTTCCAGATAATAGCTTCCAAGCCCTGCTCAGCTCTTGGCCGATGTTTACAAGGAAGGGAGAGTCCTCATTCCTATTTTCAGGGATGCTGACTAGCAGATGTATTCAGGATCCCAGAAGTGTTGAAGCTAAGAAACATTTCTGCCAAAACAGGAGCCCTGGACAAGAGCAGACATTTTATGTCTTGTCTGCTCCTTTTGTACTGTTACAAGACGGGCATATGTTTGATGACTGGCATGAGAACATAGTAGGCAATGCTATACTTTTCCATAAAAGAAACTGATGAAGGACTGAAAGACCCAAGTCGGAAGAAAAATCCAGAGCTTTCTGATCTGCTAAAGTCTTGAACTGCAGAATTAGCTGCCTTCTGTTCTCACTGTATCCAGTACAATTTTGTGTAGGGACTCACAACCTGTCTTCTGATCTTGAGGATTTCCGCGTCCTCCTCCAGCAATGCAGCTCTCTCAGGAGTCATGCTTTCATCCACCACATCCACTGCACCATCAAGGTGTGGAACCCAGCTCCTCTATAGTGATCAGTAACATCAGGCATCTTTTGGAGCACATCATGTCGTGTCTCTGTATTTGCTTCCAAAAGAAGACAGAGTATGTCAGTTAATGGTGCAAACTCAGCTTTTGCCACAGTTCACATCCAGGCCATGGTTTGAGTAGAGATTCATGTGTAGGAAATGCCATGCACATCTGTCCACAGAGTAGACACGCCATTAGCTCTGTCAGCTGTAGTGTTTGAAATCTGCCTGTGAAGAATAATAGCCTGTGTGAAAAAAATCATTATTGAATTGATCTTTCTTTACCCAGCGAGGATTTCTGAAACTTCACCAGAAAGATTCTCCTTCTGTTGATCTTCCCCTATGCAATTCAAAGGCCTTGAAAAAAGGAGCCTCAAACCAAAGTGCTGACCCCAAGCAGTACTGCAGAATCATAGAGATTGGCAGGCCTATGAGGCCTTGTTTTTTCATCGGCTGTCAAAGAGTGGAAGAGCTTGTTTATTGGGAAAAGCTCTAAGATGGCAATGGTAAGAAGAGTGCATGGAATGGTTGTATCCATGCTGAGCCACACTAGAGTCACACCTCCATGTTCCCGAATACCTGACACAATTTGTGAATTATTCGTAGGACCAGGTCCTTAATGGTCTCCGGGTGTGATTAAGCCTTCAATATACTGTTTTTAGTTCTTGCAAGGTCATTTCACTTCTAATGAATACTAGTTTTGCACATGCTCAGCTGTGATCTTGTCCTTTAATGTGGTACCTGACAGATGGTAGTAAAATATTCCTTTTATAATGAAACCTGTTAAAGGATGCTGCTTAGGACCTCAGAAAAGATTGCATTTGCCAATAGAAGACAATCTCTAGGAAGAAAGAAAAAAGAAAAAAAAAAGAAAAAAGAAAACCTAATGCAGTGTATCTTAAGTAATTTTTCTCAGTCACTTGGTGATTATTATCTTTTGCTTATGTCAGAGAAGTGACCTAACTGTTTGCTTCCATTCAGAGGTTTTTTTCCTACTAACTAATGCCTCTTCCTTTATATTCTTAAAAAGACTTGCTTCTGTTAATTGTAGTAGTGTCTCTAAAAATGTGAAAATTAACAGCAGGAGAACAAGTCATACAGGCTTCACAGCTACCAAATTGGTACCTACAGCGTGAAGTCAGATATCTAAGATTTTCATTTATAATTAGCCTAGTTTCTGGATGAATTATCAGATGAGTATTTTTTTAGACACAGATATGCTCATTTCTCTTAAGTCATTGTTAATTCCTATCAAAATTGCTATTGAATCCTTTGTCTGACCACTCACAGCTGCCTTGGATTTTCTCATGGCCTGTGCAAGCTTGTTTTGGTAGCTGACTACATCAGAATTGTGCAATTTGTCATCTTTTGAGAGGATGGAAGTCTTGGAGGACACAAATGTCTTGTTTTAAACTCTTCAAAAGCCTTCAACCTCCCTCTTTTGCTGAGAAGCTGCCTTTGCCACTCTTGTTTTCCTCAAGATCCCCTATAACTGTGTTTTTACTGTTGAGTTCTCCGCACTAACCTACAACTAAGGAAGACTTGGTGTGACTTCCTTTAGCATCCATTTACACTGTCCTATAAATCATACAAAATGTTCTGCACAGGCTCAAATCTATCCATTAACTGAGAATCCATCTGTTCGTTGCTCCCAATGGGAATATAGTTTCTTTCTCTGCATCACTGCTTGACAAAACTTCTAATCCCATCTGAAACTGCTAGTGTGTTGTGTTTGGAGCCTGTTATATCAAATACTCATCTCTCTGTTCTCTCCTTCCCCTCTCAGGAATTGTTATTTTTAGACTGCTTTTCTATCTCCTACAGAGTCAAAAGTTACATCTTAACCTGTACAAGCTTTGGTGCCATATGTTGCTCAGCTCTTCTGCTCTAGTATCCGGAAATTTGCCATCTACCTCAGTTATTCCGGTCCATGACCCCCTTATCATTATCTCCCCTATGGAAAAGAATCTTTTGAATTTGAATTCATTTGAAATGTGTTTGAACATTTATACATACATATATATATATATATATATATATATATATGAAGGGGACAGAAAATAGTTTTTTGTTTCTGTTTTCTGTCCCGGTTTTGTTTTCCTATTCTTGGATGTCATGGCCAGCAGGAGGTGAATATATGCCTTAGCCTTTGGTCATACCAGGAGGGGAACTGACAGAACTAGACATCTTTTAGAGCACCTGTTTCTGCTGGTATAATATACCTTGCTCATTACAGCATTACAGGATTGTTAATGTCAATGTGATTTTCCTAACAGAGAGCTGAGGCACACTGTTATTTTAAGAGTGCGTCTTTGCAGCTCTCAAACTGCAGACTCTTCCCTACCCGTGAGTATCTAAATACATACTATAAAGTTCCTTTTGTAGCCAGTAAGGAAAAAAAAAAATAGACACCTCTAATAGGTAATTTATTTCATCATGAAGCAAATAACTAAAATATGTCACTCTAAAGCTGACAATTTCTTTTCTATTGACTGAAAGGCAGTGTAGGGTGAGCATCTGTGACAAAGGCAGCTACGTATAGATGTCTCCATCTGGCAAGGAGACATGGCTCAGTTGTCCAGTACAGTTGCAGCAATCGTGAGGTGATTCAATGGATCTAATTCCCATTTCACTGTGAGTTAAGGTCAGTCACAGTCTCGTGTTTGCTGGAGGCTCAGGATACACACACTCTGATGCACACACAGACTCTTAGCTGACACATGGCAACTTATTCCACTTCACAGCGTGCGGGAACATTTGAACCCACGGAGCATCTGAGCCATCAGGCAATGTGTATCGGGCAGCTGCTCTGTGGAGGCAGCTTATAAAGAGCACAGAAAACATTACCAGGGTAGAAGAGGGGCAGGTTAAATTGAGAGAAAGGAATTGCCTCACTCTTTTTGCCATTCTCACACTGCAAAGTCCAATTGGGACTTGAGAGAGAATCTCTCCTTTACTGATAGAAAAGTTTTCCAAAAAATGTGGATCAAGGCAAATCCCAACTGTGTATTCTGCATTGGCCCTTTCATTACACTAACTGGTGCAAATCTGCCTTCATTTAAGGCCACTGGGACCTGTGCCCCTTCCAGCTACATACAACATCCCTGGTCTCCCACAGTCAGCACTGGAGCATTCCCACTCAGCCCCACTTCACATCACTGTATCTTTAGCCCTATGCTCTCTACCTCCCAGGTTTTGCAAGGAACTGCTGAGTATTTCATAGAGCAGATGCAGCAGCATGAGTCACTGCCTCACTAAGGAATGAGTTCCTATCAATTGCTCCATGGAAATAGCTCATGTATATGCTCAGATATTGTATGATGCACTTTGAGGCCACTTACATGCCTCTGAAATAGAGATAATTTGTTTACTTCACATGAGCCCGAGAGAAGAGCACTCTGTCACACTGATGAAGCACCTAGCATGCGAGAGCTAGGCTGAGCTCAGGCCACTGGACTCTGCAGAAAAGGGAGCTCAGAGTAGGAGCCTTGATTTGCTTCTCCCTAAGGCTGACACTTCTTAACTCTTAAAACAAGGTAACTGCATACAAGCCACCTGTTAGCAATACTCCCTGAAAAACACTAGTTCCCAAAACGTGCCTGTTTGGACCATTGCTTGGGACAAGAACCTGCACTACAGCCAGTACTAGTATAACAGCATAGAGGATTATGCTCTAGTAGCTGGAAACATTGCTATTGACTGTTGAGTTTGCTCTTATAGCTGTAACTGAATGTCTTCAGCCACATTCTCTAGAGGCAGTCTATGTTTACAGCTTTAATAGCAAGAAAATTGGAGTTTTCTGACCATTCCTAGACATTATGGTACATTTTCCAAGCCATTCAAGTGAAGAAGCTCTAGCAACAAAGTTAGTTCTTACTCCATAAAAGAAAATTCTCTTTCAGCAGCTCGTGGGGAAAAAGTGCTTCAAAAATGTGTTAATATTCTGCAAACAAATCAATTATTTATAATTGTCTTGTCTTTAGATGTAAATTAAAGTAATGATCTTTTTACAGAGTTGAAAGGAAGCAGAGAGGTTTAACTCAAGTAAATGAAATCTACATGAGCACCTGTTTTCTTTTTAAACTTTATAGGAAATCAATGTATTGACAGTAGCATTGGTCAACCAAGACAGAGAAAAAAATTCAGAGAAACGAAGCCCCGGTCTAAAATCAGAGAAAGAAGCACTATTAATAGGTAAGATAACCAAAAAGAAGATTGTTGACAAATCATCTTTTAGCAAGTTTTTGTTTTGCATATGTGTTGATGTGCATCGTTGCTTTAACAAAAGAAAAAAAAATAATTTTAATCCAGACTTAGATTCATTTGGGCTAAGAGAAATCCTGAAATACAAGCAAACTTCTCCTAGCTAAAAAATCTGCAGACTTTAACGAAAGGATTTGGGGTATGAAGAAAAATTCAGGATCTATATTTAGATTTGTACTAAGACTGTATTTACACTGCAATTTAACAGGCTAGAACTGTGTGACTTGTCATCTGATCATCAGATAAAATACTGAAGGATAGAGAGGTAGCAACTATATTGGCAAACTATCAAGCAAAAATGTGTGTAGTGGAAGCATTAAACAAGCCAGATTTATACTTTTGACATTACATGAGGGAATTAGCAGTATGAATACCACAAAAGCTGCCACATCATTTACCTAAAATAAAACCTTTAAAAGAAACTTCCAAAAGTGCCACTTTTTCTTTATGTTATAGGAAAGCTTTGAACATTCTGAGCTGGAAAGTTTTAGACACATACATTGCAAATGCAATGCCACTGGCAAAATGTGATTTGAATACAAATCGGATTTGTATTCAGACCATCCAAGTGTGATGGTCTTGGCTTCTGCCTCAAGAGCACTTGTGTATGTGCCTGTGGTCACGCAGATCATGAGGACGGCAATGGGTGCTAGGACTTGCCAAAGTATAAAGTTAAACACATAATTTTCAGCCTTTGCAGTATTGTAAGTTTATAAATGCTATTGGAAAAATGAAGGTGGAAAGAAGGTGTACTTTGCAAAGCTGATCTAAAATTAGTTTAATTTTGCTTATCATTTTCAACCATTGCCAGTATTTGGGAAAAACTGAAATCCAAGATTATCCTAATTCATTCAGCATCAAGAATGCCGAATGGCCTGCAGTACACAAGATACAGTGACCCATTTTTGTCATTTGTAAGCATTTTTAATCCTGGTGTTTATGCTTTAAATATAAGAAACTTCCCCTAGGGTGGTTCATTTAAGAAAACCATCCAAAGAGAGTTGAAAATATTTGCTCTGATTCTTACAGTTCAGCTCTTCCCAAACAGTGAGTATCACACATGTCATTTTCTATTCTCACTGTTTGTTTAAAGAAGGATAAATCGGATAACGCTTTTAATAGTGATTCCAATATTCTCGATCCTGTTTGTTCTGGTCATCACTATTGTGCTGACAGTTGATTTCTACTGCAGAAAAAAATCTTCAGACATTGATCCTCTCTCCTCTCAGACCACTTTTATTCCTATACCTTTTATATGAGCCTGTAAATAACAGTGGAGACAGGCATAACTGTCTCTCTTTTAAGGAAGAATAAATAAGTAAATATGTCAGAAAGGATTTGTGCTTTCTTTAGCAGCAGTTGCAGTAATATGGATTAAACACTTCTCACAACCTGCATCAGTGTAATTACTAGAATAATTTGAGGGAGTGAGTTTTCTGACACAATTATATGAAACATTTTCAAAACAGAGCATCCATTGAAGAGGAAAAAAGCAATAATTTTACCATTACAATATCCACAATTTTATATTGGTAAATCAAGCATAAAATTGGTAGTTGAAATGCTTCCAGCAAGTCTTTGTTTAGAAATTCCTTTATTCATCAGTATATTATCTTGGTCACTCACTTTCTAACTGCTGTCATTCCTGAAGATGAGGTGTTGTGTTTACTGCATTATGACTGTATTAAAAATGTGCCATTTTATTATGTTTATTGAGTTGTGTAAGAAAATTAAGAAACATAATTCTTACTGGAAAACTTGCAAGAACAAACATGCTTATTTTTTGCTTATTTTAATGATGGATTAAAGGTAAATATATTAATGATATATTAAAAGTTTGAGGTAATTTCACTATTATGCTTTTGTTTTTAATATAGGTATCATATCCACATTTCTTCATGTCCACCCTTTTGGAGCCAACATAGAATATCTTTGGTCTTACATGCAGCAGTTGGACTCTAGGGTAAAAAGATTTAATCAAAATCTGTTTTCTCTGTAGAAATATTGTATTATTCTTTACTGCAGGTTAAACTCTTCTCAAGTTTCCATTAGAAAGATAATGGGATATGGGGCCTGGGGATTTGCAGTCCTTACTCATTCACAAATTACCATACACACGCTTGTGTTGAAGTCCTTTGCTTTACATTGTTTAAATATTAATTGAGGCAAAGAAGAATAGAGTTTTAAAAGGCAAAGATTAGCAGCTGATTTTGTGACACATGACCCTGAAACACAGCTGATAAGATAGAAAGCAGAAAAAGAGGAAAGAGGAGCTATGGTCACTGAAAGATGGAGAATTTTAGGAGAGTATTCCTTTTTCTTCTGGAAGTTTTTGGTCATGACACAAAGTGAACATGTGAATAGTCATGAACAGGAAACATGAAAAATGCCCTTCCTCTTCACACAGAAGCTGAGATAAAGAAATTGATAAAGCTTGATAAAGAAATTGGCTGATCCATTGCTAAAATCAGAGAAGCTGAGGCCAACACACAAGTGAGCCCAACACACTGCAGTACTCAAAGTATTTCTTAATCACCATACAGTTCATATAGTCTATCGTCAATAGGTACCATTAGGTCATGATTCTTTAGACTTTCAGTATCTACTGTAGGGTGAATCAAGTTCCAAAAGCCCTCGTTTCTCTCCACTAAACGTAAAGAAAATGAGAATCATCACCATGAAAGACACCTTGATCAGATGAATGCTACTCTAAATGCAAAACAATAGCTCTGCAAAGACAACTAGAATATAAATGTTTCTCTGATTATCTATTTCATTGAGTCACTACACAATGGCGTACTTAATACAGTTTGGGTCAAATCCTATAGCCTTGATAGGTCTCCTATCTCTCTTCTCCTTGAGATGTCCTCAACTGAATTGGAGCTGCTTAACAAGTTCTGCTAAATCATAGCTCTGATCCACCATAGACATCTGCCAGTACTTCTGCTGCACACAGGGATGATGGTGCTTGCCCAGATCTTCTTGTACTATGAAGTTGGGATGCTGTTGTTTGTGCACCCGTGCTTAGAAAGCAAGTGGTACTCGTTATATCCTCTGGTCAGATCCAGCTCTACTCATCCTGGTAATATTTGGCTCCTGAGTACTGCCTCCAGCCTTTCCATCCATAACTAAGATAACTTCCAGCTGCCTTGATGGACAGATTCAGGGCTCTGAAGGAGGCAGAGGAGATCATTAGATGAAAGGCCATTGAAAGCAACAGAAGTTGATGGAAGAGGGAGGATGAAGGATAAACCTCTTTGCACTTGCCTCTGTGTATGACAGCTCAGATTTGCTAGTGCTTCACAGTCCACTGCTAACCACAAGAAGAGGGTAGTAAGGAAAGGTGAGAAGTTTGAGAATTTAAATTTAAAAAATATCTTATTAAATCATGATAATTCTACAAATCTTAACATCTGGGCCTGCAGCACTTCCTCTTTCTGCTTCACTACTCTCTGTTTCAGTCATGCAATGCGTTTTCCTTCACCCTGACACCAGTTCCTGCAGTACTCGATCTGGCAGATCTCTGTCATCCTTCAAGTCCTACCTTAACCCACAATCTTTTGGCTAAGTCTCAACTGCTTGTCCGTCTTACTGGCTGCCCCTCTTTTGCAAACATTTTAAATAGTGTGTCCTTGGACTACAATCCTGCTTCTCCTTGTTTCTGTGGACTGAGCTCTGCTTTACTCCTCCTCAGTGCTGCAGTCCCTCCTTATGTGTATCTGTGGGCTCTGACCTTGATTTTCTACTTGTGAGAGCAGCCTGCTGGCTTCAGTGATTTTGCCAGGGCCAGACCCTTACCTTGTAAATACAATCTTCTTAAATGGGGCCTTTGTCTCGCTCCCTCTGAGATGCCCAGTGACCTTGCCATGTAGCTACCGCTTTACCTACCTGAGGGGTAATAAACTTGTGCAGAAGAATTGACCTCACTGCTTTATTTTGGAAGCAAGTGCTTGTAGCAATAAATTGCTACCTAATAGTGTAATCCTGAGATGTAATCTCAGAGATTAATTTCAATTATTTTCCATGGTTAGCCTGTCATTTCTCAGCTAAACAGGAATAATAAGGTCAGCATACCTATGTGGGCTGAGGGCTCAGTCTAGAGCTCAGGATCATTACCTAAAGATAACCAGTTATCAGTTACTGTCATGAAAGTGTGTAAAAGATGGACCTGATTACTTTGGAGCTCCAGATTAACTGCCTCCAACACTGATTTTTAATGCCACCTTTAACAAATTATTTAATCTTTCTGCCTCACTAACCTCTGTAGGAAAATAAAAAGTGACAGATATTTCCTTGCCTCCCTTGGGTCAAATAAGGTGTAATTAGCACACTTTATGTTTATACACTGCTTTTAAAATGAGACTCTCCACCATGAAAGTGTCTTGCTAATACGAATAAGCAGAAATGTCATCATTGCCATGAAGCCAATCAAGACACAGATATATATGTAGCAGCAGCAGCAGAGGCTTCTTTACTATACTTCACATGACCATTAATTTAGAATAAGTAGCTGCAAGATCAGAATGGTTCATTTCTTGACTACCAAAAATGATTATCTTTGTGAAAGTGTTTTGTGCAGTGAGAGCATGTTTGGAATGTGATTAAGTATTAAGGTTTCAAGACCATTAGAAAATACTGAGTCATGCTGAGTCAGGATCTTCACTGACCAGTTTTCTACGGCTACTAAATGGGGCTAAACTGGGACAGGATGATTCCACTTAGTCCCTAAAAGTAGTGAAATAAAGCTAATTAAAATGAAGTCTCTATTTTAGTTTCTTTTTTTCTGAAAGAAAAACTAATAGAGCTAGGAGTAGAAGGATTTAACAGTTGATAGGAGAAGAAGGAAAAATAAGGTCTAATTTCCTTCCTCCTCAACATGAGTATGCCTGAAACCATAGATCTTAGATGAATTTCACACAAACAATATATGACAGCAACCCTAAAATAACAGTATCTCCCTACTATTATCATTCTTTTACAGTGAGATTCTGCTTACAAAAACAGAAATGCTCCTGCAAGGAATTTACATTTGGTTTGGTATTTCAAAAGACAGGTGTCAGACTAAGGTTAAAAATGTTAATAATGATAAGCCTTGTTTTCATCTTCCCTGGATTTTTTTTTTCCTTATTTCTATTCTGTTTCTTCTTCCCAGGCTCCAGGGTAGTTTCTCACTTTATTTTTAACTTTCTCTCTTTCGTAGATCTCTGCAAATGAGATAGAAATGCTTTTGATGAGACTGCCACGCATGTTTAAGCAAGAATTCACTGGTGTAGGAGCAACACTGGAAAAGAGGTGGAAATTTTGTGCCTTTGAAGGAATTAAAACTATCTGACTGTGATTAGTAATGAAGCTATGCAGAATAAGAATTCTTAGAGCATGGCAGGGTTACAAAGTATTAAAGTAAGAAATTTGGGTTTTGGCACATAGTAGTATGTTTTCAAAGTTATCCGAGCCTAATTTTAGTTACATTTGTGACGTTCTCTTGTGAGTGGAAATGTAGTTGTGCACCAGTTCCTAAAAAAAAATAAATATTTTTTTTTAAAAAAAGTTTCAAAATGTGACAGATTTGTTTCCTATGAAAACTGAAGAAAGATGCCACAGTCATAATGATTTCAAAATACTACATGTCCTACATCTAAGAAAAGCTCATTGAGCAAACAGTTAAGGAGAAAGATTGCCCAGTTATGGTCGCTAAATTACAGCGATGTAAATGTAATATGTAGTAGAGCTCATTAAATTACGTTACTGAAAGTTCTTTCCATTTAGTAAGAAAATTAAGTGATTTTACAGTGAGGAAAAGCATACCAAAAGAAAACTTGAAGATGTGTCTGAAGTTGTTGTATTTTGTAAATTAAGTTATATGCCGTACCAGGGATTTTTGCCTTATTGAAAGAGGCCTGAAAATGTGATTGGAGTCCTCAAGAATGCTTTATCAAGAATATTATTTTTCTAATGTAACTATTCTCCATTACAAGTTCTTTTAACATGGATTGCATATCAATTTTCATAAACATGTAAATAAGGAGGAAACCAGTGTTACTGTATTGTATTTGGTATGTAACATTCAGGTTTATGCATCAAAATAAATATTCAGTTGCATTACTGTTACAAATTTTATAGCAGATATATTAATTTTTATCAATAAATATGACTTCTACCATATTGTTTGTGACTTTTTTCTTCTGATATTTTTGAATTTTTATCAATTCAATAAGAATCTCCTGGTGTTTGTCTTTCTGCCGCTTAAGCTGTTAATTGCAAATGTCTTGGTTAAATTCATTGAGAATCAAAAAAGATGCTGCAATTTTAGTTAGGATGAAAAGAATTACAGTTATTGCTGGAGGAAGCACCAGCATGGTGCTTTGTTGAACTGAATATATTTTGCTTGTTTTTGCAGATAAAGAGCCAAGTTGAAAGCAAAGCACCTTTAAATTTCTCATTTGCAGTGTTATGTTGGGTCACTACAATGCATCCAATTAGTTATTCCTTTTAACTCCTGGCTAATGCTTTTGGCCTTTGGCCAAAAAGGGAATGGAACAGTGTACTTCTAGTGGTGTCCCTTAAATGAGCAAGATGAAAGGTAGGATCATTTTCCTCATTATCCTTTAGGATTTACTGCCAAACGCACAGTACTCCAATGCTCTTACAGGAGCTAGCAAAAGTCCAGGAAAAGCATCTTGCGTATAATCCAAACTGGAAGAACGTGGAAGGCGCCTCAGCTCCCAGAGCATCACTTTGAAGAAATACATCAGCATGGCACTTAGCATTAAATGAGAAAGAGCAGCCCTCGCCAAGTCACAGATCGATGTGGGCAGAGGAGCTGGCCCCATGAGCAGTCTCTGAGCAGCAGGGCAGCTACAGCAGGAAACAGGGCAAACCACAGCAGATGCGAGGAGGACCCAGATACACCTCAGAGTGTTGCTTCTCACAGGTTCCTCAATAAGAGGCAATTAGTGTCAAATGCAATTAGTCATGAAGGAGCACTCTTATATGACTGTTGGTAATTACTGCTTTAGGATCTATTTCTCTCTGGCATCTACCTAGAATATAGAAATATTAAATGAAATTTTGACTGTGAGCAAACAGGAGAAGGAAATAGACTTAGTAGAGCCATTATGGAAGAAATTATGCTTTCAGCCAGTACACATAAAATTGTTATTTTTAAGAACGTGCACCTCTATTATGGTTGCTTCAGTAGCTGTATTAAGGCAAGTTTCTCAGGTGAAGCTAATAATTATATGCTAGTTACGTTCATGAAAATTAACTAGTTCAAGCCAAATAGCAATTCTTTTTTTGTGATCATCCAGATCTATGAATAATTCAGGAAAAAAAAAATGGTAGTTCTGACAGTTTTTATTTAAGTACTATAACATAAATCTATATGGATGGCACTTCGACTGGGGAAAGAGATGTGTGAAAACTTTCACCTAAGCTTTTTCTATGCTGTACTTATTCACTACATTCTTTCCTCTTCTCTTTGTCCTTAAGTCTTCCTTTTTTTCCCCTCTTCTTTAAATTATCTCTTCTCTCATAAGGCCACATCCATCCCAAAGTGCCACAAAACATTTTTAAACTCACATTACACCGTTTTACATTACACTATTTTTACTCTGCTTGTATTTTCTACTCCTTTTTCTTTTGTAAGTCTTCTTTCTTGTCTGTACTATAAGCTCTTAAGGAGAAGGAATTTTTTAGTGCTTTTGGAGGATCAAACAGAAGAGAACCTTCTTGATTGGCCTTTTGATACCACCTTTAAAGATCGAAACATTAAGAGTAATTAATTAACAGTAATTTTAATAAACATTAAAAGTATGTAAGTCATTAATATATCTTTATCCATGTATTTCATTTTGCCAGTCAGAATGGGAATGTCAGCTGAGAACTTGAAACTAGTGGTGACCCTCAGCAGGATCATGCTGGACCCCAGAATTGGCCCTGAATTCAAGTGGTCAGTGGCTTTGGAGAAAATGGATGAAAATACTGTTCCGTCAGTTAGAGGGAACAAGGAGGGAAGAGGCCAAAGAGACAACACAGCTAACCAGATATAACCTAAGAGGCTAAAGAAACAACCAGGCTAGCCAAAAGTTCAAGAGCTGAGCCTATGCAGTGGCCTGGCACACAGCTACAAGATAGGGCAGAAAGCTGTAGTGATTTCCTTTCAGTGATGGCCACTGATAGGACAAGAGGATATAGCCACAAACTGAAGCACCAACAGTTCCATAGGAACTTAAGGAAAATTTCCTTGACAGTGAGGGTGACCAAGCCCTGGAACAGGTTGCCAACAGAGGTTGTGGAGTTTCCTTCTCTGGAGATCTTCCAAACCCACTTGGATGTCACCCTGTGCCACATGCTGTAGGTGACCCACGTTCACCTACAACCAGGGAGGTTGGACTAAATGATCTCTAAAGGTCTTTTCCAACCATAATGATTCTATGATTCTCCTCAAACAGAGACCAGTGTAGCAGAAGGTCTGGTTTCCTACTGACCAAACATGTCAAGGGTATTTGGCAAGAAGCAGGAGTTCATCTGGCCCAAGCTCCTGGTCCATCAAGGGTGCATTTTAGCTCATCCTTGGCTTTGACTTGTTTTGGAGTGGTAACAGAGTTGACTTCCCTCAGCCTGCAAATATGTCATGTGGAACTACCAAATAGATATTGCTGGAGTTTAGAGGGCCTCTGAACAGCACTGTGCTTGATTACCTTTGAAGACTTAAAAGAGATTCAATGTGCAAAACTTCCTGGCCAATTATGGATTTCATCCTGTATATTTAACAGAGAGGAAGAGGTATAACTTCTCTAATAAATGCCATTTTTTGCCTACAGAAGATATATTCTGTGATGAAATTTCTAATATCACATTTTGCTATTGCACATAGTGGAAGGTAAATTTGTGTATGTCTCAGGTGAAAATTGCTTGTTCACAACTGCCAAACTATCTCACTCACTTATGCAGTATCTATACTGAGATTTAGAGAAAATCCTCTATCAAGCTACACTACATTTAATTTAAACATCCTATACAGTAAATGTTATAGAATCTAAAGCCTTTGCTTTAAAGCAGAGTCAATATTTTTATCTTGCAGGAATTGTTTTATTTAAAATAAGAATAGTTTGAAACTCAAGGTGTTAGTTTGACAAAAATGTTCTGCACTGATCTGGGTTGAATTGGGAAGAAAAGGGGGGAGATTGGTCATGAGAAAGAGGAGAAAGGACCTCTTTTGGGGGGAGATATATTCTTCTTGTGGCTCCAATCAGGTCAGCTATAGGACTGATGCTCATTTTGTATCATATTCTGTCTGTCTCTCTGAAATGGAATCTTAAAAGAGAATGTCAGAGTTTAACATAACATGTGAAATGTGAGGATTTTACTTTTTTTTTCCCCTGTAAAACAGTGCAAGTTTTCTAATCCCTTGCCGTCATTACCTCTATAAGATCTGTGCCTATTTTTCCTTGACTTTTCCCTCAAAAAGAACACTCTAAAAGAAGTATCAGCAAATTATTTCTGGTTCTAGTCTGTAGACAGTTCTGTAGTCAGTCTCCTCTGGCAGCAACTGGTGAGATACTTGGGAAGAAGGAAAATCATCCTACATTTATTGGCATCAGATGTTCAGAGAGGACAGGATCTGAAAGAAGCTATTCCTCCTCCCAGGCTCCCTGAGAGCACAACCTGCCTGCCTCCCTGCTCAGAGATCCAAATAGTGACTATTTACTTACTGAGCTGAGTGTTTCTAAGGCAGGTAAATCAATGAAAAAGTAGTCATCAAGAAATTATATTGGTAAGGTATACGTCTCCAGCCTACATAAAAATTGCATATATGAGAATCCTACTTTGAAGCAGCAACAAATAGACATGAGCAGGGTTCTTGTTGATCAAGCCTTTTGTTGCCCACTGGATAATATATTCTATGTCCATTCAGACTTCATAGGCTGACTCGAATGTCATATAGGATCCCAGTGGGGACATCTGGGCCACAGGAAGAGGAAAGATACTGTATTCCTGTAAACTCAACAAAGAGCAATCCTGCAACATTCATATCATAACCATTTTTTCAGTTTTCTAGCCAGGAAATACTTCTTACCAATATATGCATTTTTGTAAACATAACATTGAAGCTCATGGGAACTACTTGTATTGTAGCCATGTCACAGT
>JAUBOD010000876.1:1491564-1504718 GCA_032353885.1 Nothura maculosa
AGAAAGAGTGCTCGGTCTTGATGGAGTTGATGAGTCTCTATTCCATGTTAAAATGATGGCTACTTCATATTGATTTTTCCCTGGCAATACCTTTTTAAAGTTATGCATAAAAGGCTGGACCTGAGCAATGAGATGCTGAAAGAAAACGAGTAAGGATAATTCCTTTATCACTTAAGGGTTTGTCAAAGAAAAAGAAATTTAGGCAAATGATAGCTCTCAAAATCTAGATTAATATCTGCTGATCTCCTTGGGGAAAAAAAATGTTTCCAGAGATGCAACCTGCTTCCCAGCCCATCCCAAGTGCAA
Source organism: Nothura maculosa (assembly GCA_032353885.1). Lineage (NCBI taxonomy): Eukaryota > Metazoa > Chordata > Aves > Tinamiformes > Tinamidae > Nothura > Nothura maculosa. The sequence continues at coordinate 1,491,871 of JAUBOD010000876.1, forward strand.
AGTTGTGCTAAGATCAGTTTGCTGTTCATGAGAAATGCTGATTCTACGGGAAGTGAAGGGAACCTTAACTCAGCTGCTCTGATACCCTAAGTAAATATTTATTTATTTTCTGTATAAAATTATAAAATTTCTTGGGAATATAGATAATGCAGCAGGAGAAAAAGTAATTACTGTAATTTTGCCTGAGCTTTTGGAAAATAATCCATCTGATAAGAACCCCATTTACATTTTGTGAATTGCACAACTCAGCACTTGAGCATCTTAACTAGATGCATACAAAATTTATCAAATATTACCACTTTCAGGCTAACCTAAACTACTTGTCCTGGTCTTTTTACATTTCAAAGTCCATGTGATTAATACATCAGTGACATCAAACATGCCTAGCATAGGTTTCTTGCAAAACTACACAGTCGCTCGGGTAAGCAGTACTTTGAAACAAGGAAGAACTTCACTTAGAAGAGCAGCTGGGGACCAAGCAGTGGTCCATTTCTACAAATATATGTGTTTTGAACATCCAAAGAAGGTGTCTACAACCCTCCAAGCTCTGGGAACAGAACATGAGAAGCAACAAGCCAGGATTTCTCTTTTCTCTTCCTAGAGGTCTATTTTCTAGCAGAAGGAAAGATCTGTCCCTCTGCTCTTCTAGGAATAAACAGACACTGAAAGAAAACCTCATGAATTTCTTGCACTACAGCTGACATCAAATAAAACATTCTCTAGCAAGCAAGGTGACAGACCACAGGGAAGAGGAGAGTAAGAGCAGTTCTATAATCCATCCCTGTCAGGACACCTGAGGACAATCAGTTCCCATCAGCATGAATGAGGACAGAAGGCAGTCAGCACCTATGTAAGAATAGGCCCAAAATGAGAACATCTTTTCTCATAAAAATTTCACTGCCTCTCTGCCTCCCAAAAGGCATGTTAATTTGTAAGAACTTGCTATTCTTGGCAATTGTTTCCAACTGAGCTCTTCTGACCTCCCTTCGCATCATTTGATGGACAAGCACACACTGGCTAAGAGCTCCAGGAGGGTTCAAGGGCAGTGCATGAGTACTGCTGTTGGCCTACACCACATTTTTCTTCTAAGGAAAGAGCTATTGGGGCAGGTGTTGTGCAGAGCTGGGCGGCTACCTTATCCCAACAACTCCTCCCCACCCCACTGAGGTGATTCCCATCTCAGAGGTGCAGCCAGAGGAGGCAACGAAACATCTCACCTTGGCCCAATGTCTTTCACCAGAAGGAAAGCCTGGAAAGGTGTCAAGCAAGGGCACCTCCAGCACAGTCGTTACTGCTCCCCTTGCACGTGAGCTCAGGGTGTGCCAGGACGTCTGTGTCACACACTGTCCAAGTTCAGAAATAAGAGAGGTGCAGACCATCTCCATGGCCTGGAAGGGTCTCTCTCTCTCCCCTTTTACTGTATATTCTTATAAAAATGTGTAATTTTGCAACAGCACTCATGTCATAGAGCAATACATTTTTTTTTCAATGACTACCTTCCCTTTAAAAACATTTTCTTTCTTCTGCAGAAGGATACACAACATGTTTCTAAGGCATCAGGTGTGTTATACAGCCTTTCCAGCACTATCTATGTGCCAAAGCATTTCACAGCAGTAAAAAATACAAGGCAATCTACAGGAATGTAAGGGTAGCTGCTGCAGAAAGACGCTGCACAGCATGAGTGGGAGAGGGAAGGAGGAGTCAGTCATGAGACCAACTACTGAAGGGGAAATAAATTAAGAGTCATAAACCAACCTGCCATTCAAAACTCTCTAACTCTCTTTCCACGGTGAGGCCATTACTGTGGTTTCTGACAGCTTTACAAAATGAGAATAATTTGGGAATAGTCCTGAGGATACATTTCAGCTCCTGTCCTGTGGCACGCAGGGCTTGTCAGAGCTCTTCCATACCCACACTCTGAAATCCAGCCAAGCACAGCAATAGGGCATCCATAAAGATAATGAGAAGAGCTTTAGTTATAGCAAATGGATGGGGAAAAAAAGAGGGATATGAAGCTTGGCTTTGAAATCAAAGTACTGTGCCAAGGGGTATCCCTTTGGAAGCTTGCTGCTTCATTCCTCCTTGCCCAGCATGCAGCTGTTGGATCCATATGTGCCCCCATGGAAAAGGGGGAGCGGGCAGGACCATGGGCTTAATTTGGTGGGACACCTGCTCCTCAGGCATTCTGTGCTTCTGCAATCAGGAGCCCTGCATGGACATGCCAGTTTCCAAGAATTCCTACCTATCGTGGATGAGCTGAAAAAGACAAAATTACAAGAAGTTGAGCTATGTGGAAGAGTGCTACAATGGCCCAGGGCTCCTTTGCGTATGTTCAAGGTGCTAAGCCTTGAGGAAGAAATGCAACCTGGTCAGTAACACTCTTAACAAACAGTGGAAAACACATACACTCCAGTTTACGGTTTTTGGCTTAGGCATCCTTGATCAGTAACTACCTTCTTCAGCAAATCTGTATGCTTTCTTCACAAAGAGCTCATGTTTGCTACTCTCAACATCATTGCACCACAATATATCTCTACAAAAATGTTCCTTTTGTGATTTAATTTAGGTCCTGATTGTGCTTGCATATAAACAAACACCCAAACTACTGATCATTTTGTGTGAAGAAACAGTCAGTACAAAATATAAATTATATTTGTCATTAAGGGTTTTTGAAATAAAAACAGCATTTATTTTCTCACTGGCTCACTGGCCTGTTCCCCAAGTCTTAGAATAGCTCTTGAGACAATGAATAAACAAAACGTTATGTGTATCTCTCATCAAAACTACTTTTGGCTAGCTTTTCAGCTTTTCACTATGAATTTATCCTTTGGCATGCTCAAAAAAAAACAAAAGAAAAATAAAGAAATGCTATACATAATAAAGCCATACATAATAAGCCATCTTACTTGGATCATTAAAAAATTGCTCACTTTTGCTCTAAAATACTGTAGATGCCATCAGTCCTGTGGAAATAATACTCTGCTTCATGTCTCATCAATGACCATGCCAGATACAACTTGAATTCAAAAGTTAAACAGGTAGTGGAAATGGAAAACCAAAATACAGTGGTACTAGGGGGAAAAATATGAAGGGATACTTGCAATTTTTGACCCTGACCTGATATTAGTGCTGTGTGACATTTTTGGAGAAGCATTTGGGATGGATGGAAGGGTCAGGAATGCTTTCCCATGCACAAGCTAATGCATCTGCTGGGCTATGACACATCCTCACAGTCAGACAATGATGCAGTTATTGTACTTCATGCCAGCTCTGAGGCTTGCCCATGACACTGATACACATGACCAAAAGGTATCAAGAGGTGGAAGGGGAAAGTGCATTTCTGAATCTGTTATTCTTCTGAACACTTTTTACATTCTTAATGTCACATCACAGAAAATTAGGCACCTTTTCCCTCCCCATGCAACCATAGTTGCAGGTATTCCTGAGCAATCAAGGACCTTGTGCATCTCCTGCTTCTGTACGCTCCAACAGGTTAAAATATAAAATCAATTTTTTTTTATGCAGATAGTACATGAATTCAGATGCTTTAACCAGTCAGCTTTGATACTTGTGCTGAAGCTGTCAACAAGATATAATTTGCTTGATATTAAGTGTGCAAAATGTTAGAAGCTGTTTGTGCTTACAGTCCCAAGAGTCAAAGTGGATGGGCCCTCTTGTTAAGTGCACTTAGCCTATCTCATTGCATGCACATCACCCACTGGTCTACAAATTGCTAGGTTTTGCTACTGCCGGTTAACCCAAGCTAATTTCACAGAATCTGTTGCATTTCACCACAGCTGAGTGCCCTACACATGCACAGTATGTGTAGGAGAACCACAACCTTCTTGGAGAAGGTGGGTTAACCCACACATGGTGCATTAAGCAGGGCTTCCCCATAGGTCCATGCCAAATAGAGAGATGCCCTCATGTTGTGCAGGTAAGAAATAGAAACAAGAGAGGCAGAACTTAACTAGATGGGGGAGGTTTATTTTCCTGTTCTCATCTCCAAGGTTTTTGCTGTGTTTTAACCAATTAGTCTCTGGAGCAGAGAACAAAATGGAGGAGTTTCCATCCCTTTGTTTTCCACCTTACAGGTACAGACTTTTACTCACATTTAAACCAGCAGTAGCATTGTGGGATTTTTAACCTATTACATTCAAATTATTATAATGTCTTGCCAACTCATCTATCTCTTAGGGAAAGGAAGAGCTTTCCCTCTCTCTCTCTCAGCATGGCACAAGTTGATTTTCTCTGACAACTATTAATTTTATTTTGTCTTTCCCTAAACATTCACATCAGCAGATGTTTGTCATCTTTTAATTAAGTAACAATAGGCTTTACTGTAATGGCAAGTGACCTGAGAATATTAAAATACATACTCCTAAAGGGCAAGTTGCAATATTTTGCCACCAAGAGTTTTATGATATCTATTTCAGAGAGTAGCTTGGTATCCCACAGTCTTTATCAAAATAGTCATACCTGCTTTTTACATGCCTAAATCTGTGTTAAACACCTACTCGCAGCTCCCCACGTGGGAGTTACTTGTGACAAACAGTGTGAGTGACTTTCTCCAAGTCAGAGAAGGTGCGTTATCAGAATGATGTTATTGATTCCTGGTGCCATAAGTACTCTACCTCCCTGAGTTTGTTTTACCAAAATACAAAATAAATTTTGCAAAGTACACAGCGAAGCCATGCCATACAAGTTTACAATACCATTTATTTTAATTCAGGAAGCTACATAGTATCCTTTTCTCACTACTGTTCTGCTTCTCTAGCTTCCTAAATCTTGCGAATAAAAAGCTACAGTTTTCTCCACCTGAACAGTTGTGTCAGAAAAGATAAGGAGGTTAAAATTCATAAGATAACAGTTTCATACCTGAAGTTTAGTGGAAAAAAATGCAGAAAGGATCAGGGGCAGCAGGGGAGATAAAGTTCCAGAGAATGATATTTCCTAAAGATTCATCTTAGCAGTTGCAATTAGCTTTCTCAACATACTTTTGGATAAAAGTTATCAGATAAGAGATCAGGAGAGGGAACATGATTTAGCTCTAGCAAGTCTCGATTTATAGTCTGTCTTCCCTCATTTAAACTCATTTCATGCACGTCCTGTGTCATGTTCCTGTGCCTTTGCAGAGATGGAAGAAAGAGTTTAAGTCAACACAGATAAGTGTAGAGCCTCTGGAGGCTGAAATGAAATGTCTGTTAATGGCATCTTTATGGCACTCCCAGGATATCTCCATTTCCTACAGGGCTATTATGATGGAAATTTCATCAGGTTTACTCAGAAAGCTTTGGTGACACTCTGGAAAAACAAACAAAAACTATACTGTAGTCACTTAAAATATCTAAAATATTTGGTCCAAGTCTCCTCGATCTCAGCTATACCTGAGAAAAGTATGGAGTTGATGGGGAGTGGATCAAAAGAGAATGGGGAAAATTAGAAATAATCTTCTCTCTTTTTGCTCCCTTTTCCCATTACTCTCAGATTCTTTAAAGTAAATTGAGGATGGAAAAGGAGGGTCCTCCTGCTTAAGAGCAATAGCTATCTGCCTTCTCTGCGGAGAGGTCTGATTTTCATGAGAGGAAATGGGAAAACTTCCCGTACTCACAGTGATCCTGTTTCCAGGCCTGGGTTATTAATGGCTCTATTTTCAGCTTTTTAATTGCTTCCATTTCTGGTCATGTCTTTTTTTAGTCTTACTTGAGTTAATAAATTCTTTGTTCATATTAAGTAGTGAAAATGAGTCAAGACAATCAAGACACACATGCCTTAAAAATGCTGTTTATACTTAAGGATTTAAGACTGATAACAAAGGAGGTTAGTGTTATTCTTAGGAGATAACACTTGTTGCTATGGCAAAGTCCTCTGTCACTCACAATGGGGAAGATGGCACCTACGTTACGAACACTGGACCATATCCTTGCTTTGGGAATTAGTGGTAGCAATTATCCTAATGCTGATAATAACCCAACTTTTGCAATAAGTATTCTCCTGGAGATTACAGAATCACAGAATCACAGGATGATTGAGGTTGGATGGGACCTCTAGAGATCACCTAGTCCAACCCCCAGCTCCAGAAGGGACACCCAGAGCACGGGGCACAGGGCGGCATCCAGGCGGGTTTGGGAGATCTCCAGAGATGGAGACTCCACAGCCTCCCTGGGCAGCCTGTTCCAGGGCTCTGGCACCGTCACAGGGAAGAAGTTCCTCCTCACATGGAGATGGAACTGCCTGTAAATTATGTTTCCTACTAAAGAGATGTTTTGTACTAAAATGGGCTAGTTTCTGCCTTCTTAGTGGACACAGTGCGCTAATACAGAGAGCTTTTCATCACTGAAGAAATACGGGAAAGCAGTATTGTCTGAAGACAGGGATGGTTCTATAATAAATAAAACAAAGCACTGCACTTTTTTCTTTCTTTTTTTAAGGCCTAATCTGCTGCTCACAACTTCATGTTTTGCACTTTCTACTAAAATTTATTCGGGCAATAATCCACAAGAAATTGGTTGTTTTCAGCAGTTTATGACTTGTTATTTAACATTTAACAGAATGGCAGTTTATTTTGGTAACAACCAATTCTGAGAGGTTTATTGCCATTGTAAACCATAATCAACTGTTTGTATCATTACTAGTTTTTCAAGATATAAAAATGGCCAGCTGCATTGGAAAACTGTTTAGTAGCTGCATTGAAGTAGTAGTTTAGTAGCTGCATTGAAGTTTAGTAGTTGCATTGAAGATCTTACATGGGGTTATTTCACCTTACAGGTCAAATGCATTCAGAGAAACTTTTCTCTTCAGTGTAAAGTATTCAGCACACTGGTAAAACACAATCCCAGAAAAATAATACTGAAGCAATTCTCAGTATTTTTTTTCAATTATAGGGACAAAAAAAGGAATCTGTAGGTGATAGATAATACAGAAGATTGCATTTTCTTTATTGTGGTGTGAGGACAGACACCAAGGCTTGCTGCCTTTACAGTTTCCCATTTGACTCTTAACACCAGGCAACTGGCCATAGAACTCATAACTAATATGTTTTAAAAAATCAAAATACTTCAATTTTGACTGGAATAAGTTTAAATGAGAGCACACATTCTATAATAGTATATATGTTCTCCATTTCAAAACATATGGTAGGCCAAATCTCCATCAGAAATAGGTTATTCAACACAGTGAATATTTTCAGTAATCAAGTTAACTGCTGTTTCTGTCTTCAGAATGTCTGCAAGCAGACTACATTTCATTTTGTTCTGTTTATTTAATTACTATTTCTTTTATTCCGTACCTGTGCAGGTACTTACTGAGGGATATCTGAGCTGAGTTTAAACACAGTTTCTCTGCTCTTACTGCTCTCTCAGTGGATATATGCGTTAGTGAAATTCAAGCAAATTCAATCCAGAATAAAAGAAAAATCTGTTTACTCTAATAGTTGTGCCTGGGTGTAAATTCATTTTTCCTGTTTGTACTAGGGAAATTTTCACTAGATGGGAGAGGAAAAAGAGATGCAATAAGTCCATTTAAACCTGCAATAGCGTAAGAGGATTTTTTTCTACAAGTTAAGTAGTATTCATTCACCTTTTTTTCTTCAAGGCTGATTGGAATTTCAGCTAGAAAGCTTTAACTTATTTTTTTCCTCCAATCTTCAAACATTATGAAGCAAAGTAATCCCTACTGCACCAGATCAGAGGACATTACAGCAGAATTTATTTTGTCTCTATATTTCTTGTTTAAATTGCTCATATGCTCACACTCAAATTTTAGCCAGTCAAGGACAATAGTTTCTGGCTTTCATTATTCATGTTCAAGTGAGAAGGATAGGAGACACCATAGCTTTGATTCTTAGATAATTTTTGTGGCTTTTCCTTACCATATTTGGGGTGGGTTATTAGGGTTTACAGCTGTCTTCAGCTATTGCCACCTGAGTTAACGAGAAACTGAAGCTTATGGAGCCTCCTCAGAGGTAAGCAGCAGGAGGCTGAAGAAGAAATGGAAGAGATTTTCCACTTGGCAGTGCAGTCTACCCGGTCAATCGCTTTTGAAGAGAGAACAGAATTTCTCTTAAAAAGAAAGCCCAGGAAGGGCATATGACATAAAAGTGAAACAAAGTCTACAGGAAAAAAATAAAACAAAAAAAAACTCAAAAAAACTATAAAACAAAATCTACCGCCTAATCACATTCAGGCGGCCTTTCATGCTGTTAGAAATGCACTTCAGCTCCAGGCTCTGGTGTCAGAGCAGCAGTGATGAGGATCAGGCAATCTTGCCTGCCACTCACAAGCATTAACAACTTGCTGGCTGCAGGAAAACTAAAAATAAGCCTTGAGTGTTTCGTGGAGCCAAGGGAGGCAGATGCTACCAGGCACGCAAGGTGATGAGCGTTTAGGCCTGTTCAGTGACTGCTCACAAATGTGAACAGGGGCATGAAAGCAGGGCACAGAGGTTGACAGAAACGCTGCAACTTCTTCCTTTTACTTATATCCACTGAAGTGAAACTAGATCACCTTCAAGAGGAATCATTAGACACCAATGGGGATTGATGCAGCTGAAGGAAATGTGAATCGGAAGGTAGTTTCTCCAGCTATGAGTGATTTATTTCACTGAAATGATAACTTTGTGTTCTATTAAGTCTTTTTCTTTTATTTATTTATTTTTATGAAAGAGTGAGACATTATTTCACACTTCTTACTGAATTTGGAGGACTTTTATAAACTTGTTGTCCTTTGTTTTCTTCTTTCTTTTTCTTTTCTTTTTTTTTGTGAGCAACTATGGCTGCAATCAATGGGTTTTCTCTCCATTGGTTTGGACTCAAGTGGGCTACCAGTTGGTGTTACTAATAGCTTTTTTTAAATTGGGATTTAAAATGTAGACTATGTGTGCATTTTTATTAGGAGCAACTGTACCAGGACACTCACTCAGCACTGTCAGTCGTTTGCCTGTGAGTTCTCCATCCAACCTGATACCACGTCTTCTTCACCAGGGACTGAGCTCAGCACCATGTGCCTTTTCTGTTTCTTTGTTATTCGTGGGTAGGCTTTTGAAATAAAACTTTCAAAATAAAACTACATAGAATCAAATTATATGCCCTCCCCACCTCTGCTATCAATCCAATAAAACCCGGGCATCTGCCGTTAAGCCTCAAGCCAACCCGAATAAACAGGTCAGCTTTCCAAAGCAGCGGCTGCTCAGCAGCTAATGCTGAAGTAGCATAAGCTAATTTATATTCTGTAGGGTCACTTAAACTCTCAAGTGTTAAGTTAAAGTGTCAGCCAGGTCCCTGCGGGGCAAGTCTCTACAGCTCTTGGAACACTTTTTCTTAAGAGGAGAGTTTGGTTCCTCATTAGAATTCTTTTCATATCGTGAAAGCCCTTCCCTCCTTATAGAATGGAGAGAAGTAATTAGGAATAGTTATCACTGCTGACATTCAAAGCATTATTAGAATTAAAGCCCACTGAAACAAAGAGGAAGTTTTGTATCTGTCGTATCAGATTCTGAATATTCAGGCATTGTTACACTGATTCCAATAGGGTCACCTTTGAAGCTCTCCTTATCTCCAGCTCCAGAAACTTGACTTGTGTTATAAACCAGTGAAACTGGGAAATAATTGATGTTGTCTGAATCTCAGGGCTGGTGGCCTTTCTTTGTCCAGATTTTGCAGAAAGCTGTTTGAATGGACAGAAATAGTCCAAGCAAATTCCTGTTTTTCAGAGTCTAACACCTCCTGCTGTTTTTACTTCTGCTACGGCATTAACCTCTTCAGAGGTCCTACATTTGCTTTGGTTACTTGTTTTTTTTTTTTTTTTTAAATGCTCTCTCCAGTTTCATCATTTCAAAGTATTAGTTGGGCATCACTAGATTCAGCTGAGCTAGATGCACACATTGCTCAGGCAGGGAATTTACACACTAGCAGTAAATCATTGGCACATGGAGAGATGTCACTGTGTGATTGACATAAGCAGATCTAAGACATGCCGCTGCCAAAGGCAGCTCTTCTCTAGGGGTTTTGTGTGTGTGCTCCTCTTCATTAACATCAATGCAAGCCAGGGATGGTGTATTTGTCTAATTCACGGAAATTATGGCCCTGTCACTTACACAAGAGGCAACATACGCAAGGCCGGGGGGGACACGCTCCAGAGTTTGTCGATAGAAAAATTGACACAGGTACATAGTCTTTCAGAAACAGGCCTAGAAACAGGCCTAGATAGAATCAAAAAATTCTATGTTCACTTCCTTGAAGACATATAAGTAAGGAGAGGAAAAGGAAAAGGTAAGGAGAGGAAAGGAAAAAAAAAGGATTTTATTCTCAGTAGCTGGTATTGCTAACCAGCTTGCTAACTAAACTTCCTGAAGGGTTTGAGTTTGGCATATGCCACATTAGTGCTTAGAGCTGCAGTAGACAGAGATTCACAAATCTGAGGAAGATAAAAAGGACCTCAAAGAAATCATATTCTGACATTCCAGACAGATTCCACTATCAAAATGGAAATTGATAAAATGTCCAGAAGCTTAAAGAAGAAAAAAAAAAAAAACCTTTTGAGTGTTGCTGAAAAAAAGATCTGTAGCCTACAGAAGTCTTTGTTACAACAGCATCCCTCCATTTCTCATAACTTTTTTTCCCAACTATCTCCTCCAATCATTCTTTATATTGTCATTGACATTATGTTGTATTAAGCCAATCTCTAATATTAGATGCAATTATGGTACATGACATTGAATTCATGCTTAAAATAAGATCCTACTTGAAGGAGTCACTTTAGATCTATGCCTTTGTAAGGCTGTTTATTGCTTTTGTGATAGCACTGTCAAGTATTCTTTGTATACAAGTACCAAGGTGCTAATATCTAGATCCAAAATAGATAAAAGAAAGAGCTGAATAACTTGAATTCCAGTGTGTACAGTCAAATGATTTGTACTCCACAAACCTCTCTACAGCTCCCTCCTTACCTCAGCTTTGAAATGTACTGCAACTACCTATTTATTTTGCTTGCTTGTAACCTCAGGTTCCCTTGAACTCTGTTTCGCTTCTGCTCAATAGTAGAAATAAGACTATCAGTGCCAACTGCCCCTATGTTCAATAGATACCAAGCACTTTTGGACCCAAAGTGCTTCAGGATACATCCACCAATGGAAGCACTTGCACCTGTGCAAGTCAAGCCAAGTGAAGAGTTTAATTCACTTTGAAGATTTAGCTCAGGATTGTCAGTTTTGTATTCCCTTCCTTACAAACTAGGCCACATCATAGCTGTCTTCGTCTCAAACATCATCCTCGTTGAAGAACAGTTTCTGAGATCATACTGTGTCACTGGCTTAAACTCCTGCCTGTAGCACTGGTTTACTCATCCCTGGCAGAATATGTGTCAAAAGAGTGGCAATTAACTTCTGCAATCCAGCTAACTCAGGGTTAAACCTACAATCACAGTACAGTTAACAGCTGAAAGCAAATTTAGAAGGAAAAAGGAAAAATCAACAAAAATAGGATGTGACAAGTGCTTATTTATGTAGTAATTTTTCAGGAGTTGAGCTGCACTTTAATACATAAATGCATTGTACCTTCAGTGAAACCTTCCTCCTGAATAGCTAATATGTTATATGTAAGTGCTTTCACCAATGAACTTTAGTTATTATGAAATCACTATGAATTTATTTATTTCACTATTATGAAATAATTTTACTTTAGTTATTATGAAATCATTTTTATTATTCTTCTGTCCAAAAAAAGTTGGAGGCAGCTAAAATCATTTTGGTGCACCTCCTGCAAGCTCATGAATTATTGAAGACTTCAGGTAAAGTGGTCGCACTGAGAATAAGACGGATGGGAAAAGTGCATTTTCACCATCACTGAGAAGATTGCTTGAAGGGAAGGCAAGAGTCTCAGAAATATCTGCAGCATTGTATTCTTAATGAAGAGAGTGGGAGGAAATGACCTAAACTGACTCACCACAGAGTGAAATCCTTAATTGTGCCTTATTTCCTTACTTCCATTCTTGAACAGAATCCTTAATTCCATTCAAGATATGGAAATTCCAATTGAGCATGTAAGCAACATGCAGATGTTGCTCTATGGCACAGCACCTCGTTTTCAAGTCTATTCTCTCAAGTGTTTAAGGTCCCTTTTGAAATGATCTCTGTATTGTTGAGACCAATATTGGCTAGTGGTTAAATAGTACATACCAAGATCAAAGAAATAAAACATTGCAAAAGGCTTTTTTTCTTTTTCTTCTTTCTTTCTCTCCATCTCTCCAAACAGGAATCCCACTGCTGCTTCCCCAGCTGTGACCAAAGGAAAACTAACCCAGACTCTTGTACTTGCATATTTAAATAGGGAAACCTGAACTGCTGTCAGGAACCTTAGCGCTCAGATCTCTAAACTTCTCTTAGTTGATCAATGTGTCCCCTACAGCAATTTATACTGCAATAATTCCCACTGACGCCAGTGAGGGAAGCACTAAACAATTACGAGCTGGCCTGCTGCTGAACTCCGCTAACTAGGTGCCCATGATTTGAGGAGATATTTCTGTCTGCTTAGGCCACTGTTAGTTTTACAAGCCAAATTGCCTTGCTCTCAACCCAGCGGAAACTACAAAGCTGCCCACCATCTGATGCTAAGAATAAAAGACTGGAGTGGACTGGTGACACCACAACTGGACCCACAGTGCTCCAGAGTGCTGGCTTTATGCCACCAGCATAAAACTGTATTGAAATATCAAGCTCCAGTTCCTGTACAGCTCTCCAAACATTTGAGTTTATTTTAACTACGGCTCTAAGTTCATCCAAGGATACAAACATTTTACCTCATAAAAAGCAAGCATTATTGGAATGCAAAACAACTATTACAGGGTACTTCCCAG
>JAUBOD010000876.1:1522416-1533242 GCA_032353885.1 Nothura maculosa
ATGCTTCTAGGTTGCTCTTTCTAGTCGTTCATTAATTCTACATGACTCAAAGTCACTAAGATTAAAAGGAGATTGGCTATTGTGAGCTTGGCTCAGTTGGGATACTGCTTCTGAGGGCTGCAATTTCCTCGAGCAATCACTTCCCTGTGCAATAACATGCTGTATTTCCGTGTGTTAAGAACAGTCACTGAATTGTTTGTTTGCATGTCTGCATTTAGACAGTATGGTTTGTATGCACAAATGGATGAAAAGAATGCTGCAGTAAAGCTTGTGCAGAGGAAGGATGAAGTGGCCCACACCACTCTGAAGCCACACTTTTTATTAGTAATTATTTTTCAGAAAACTTGTAAATCAGACTGTACACATCACATAAATGCATCAGAATTCACAATATCTGAAAGTCTCTTTTGCCTTTGTGGCAGGCAAGATTGGAATCTCTTCAAAAGAGAACTCAAAAAAGAAAAAGCTTTTTTTGTCATTGGCCACACAGCAGGAAGAAACAACTGAAATAAAACACCAGCCTGGCTTATCTGCACCTTCACTGGGCCAAGCGTGGGCCCGTCCCAAAGGACAGGTCATGTTTCAAGCGTCTTTGCCTTCCATCCATTGATCAAACTTGCACCTTCAGAACCTACAGGCAGTCAATGAACCTGGACTCAATTCTGCCCATTTGTGATATGCCACAGATAACAAAGTCCTGCACTGTAACTGTCCTCACATGACGCTCATTAGCACTTTTTCAAAATCTACCTTTAATCTGTTTTTCAGGAGACAGTGATCTACAGCTTCCACTCTCATAACATTTTTCCACCAGCATCAAAAAGGGCACTGCTTCATTTAAACAAAGGACAGCTTTCTCACTGAGAATTACTTCACTCAGACAAGAATGAATATTTATTTACCAGAGAATAGCCTATTCAGCAAAAGCAAAAACCACCCACACAAATCCTCCAAAATATTTCCTGTATATGCCTCTTGGACAACACTTAATTTTCTCTCTCTTTACTATTATCACTTTTTTACTGTATTACTTATTGCTTTTTTAAATATTGAAAGTGAGGAACATAAAAGACAATTCATGTGAACAACAGAAGAAGCTTCTTCTCTTTCCCTTCTCCCAGCTTTGGCAACATTTCCTGGAAGTTTCCCTATCCCTTTGTTTCCTGGGCTTTTAAGGATTAAACTATAGTTTCCATCTCCTTAAAAGGACACTGCAGGCATCACTTCATTACCTCCAGACCACTTCAGTTAACTTTAACTATTTGTCATAAACTTACTGGCAAAGAGTGTGAAAAATGCAACATCACTTCAGGAAAATTAAAACCCTTTATCAGATCTCAAAAGCACCTTTTGATGTGGCTGATAACTTCATTTACAGGTGCTTAAAAATATCACATTAATGCTAGAACATATGGAATAAGTAACAGCTCTATTCTGAAATGAAATGCACTTTCTGTAATCTACAAAGTGTTTCATTTTTAAATACTTGAAATATAGATTAATAAAATTAGCAGCTAGTAGCTTCTGGACTTACAGAAGTTGAAATCCTCTTTGCTGTCTCTGTGATGGTTTGCTCCAATGGTTTCCAGAGGTGGAATGCATAACGGCCTGGTTGAAGTTAGAAGAAATGTTAATCAACATTCACTAGATGGAAAAAACAAACACACGCAGAAACACAACACTGACATCTGTTCACCAGCTTATAGCAAGAAGAATTTTAGTGTAAAAATCCTTCTTCATTGTTAATCTTTTCAGCCCATTTATTGCTCTCCAACACTGTTGTACTTTATTGCTTTCCAAGATGCTCCCTGAACAGCCAGTTTTGGAGGCCTGCCCAGCTGAAGTCCCATGATAAGCTTGCAATGGTTTATATTTTTTAATCTCTGTACTATGGGGAAGGAAAAAAAAAGTTTTATATACTTAATATAGAAACCTAACCATGGCCTACAAAAATCATGTTTGCTCCAGAATAAATACATTCAAATGCATCTTTATGAGAAACGGAGACAACTGCCTTGTGAACTTTAAGAGGGCAATATGTAATTTTAGCTTTGGATATGCATTATTTACTAAATACTGTTCAAAGGTTATGTCTTACGAAAAAAATGTAGGTACTACATGCTTCTTGCTGTGATTTTAAGCGCTTACTCACACATTTTGCAAGCGCTGCATTTTTTATTTAGCTGGAAAGAGGATCTTCTGGGATTCACAACCATTTAACTCCCCACTGGTAGTAAATGTGTCTATAGCTAAGAAAGACTATACTAACTCTGTAAAGGGACCTTACATTACCCTGGTAAATGTACTGTATGCTTTCCAGAACAGTTTTAAAATATCAAGATCTATACTATGCTACTATAGCATTTTCCATCCAAGTCCTCTCTCACTCATTTTTTGTGTTAATTTTTCATTAGCAATGTAACTTAATATCACACACAATGTAAAACCATTTAATAAAAAGGCACTGCGTTATTCAGACTGTATCCTGTTTTCATTCTCAAAATATGATGTGTCTATATGGCTTATTCAGTCATGTAAACACACACCTATATTAAGAGTAAAAGCTATCACTGGAACATCACAGCTGAAACACTGTGGTCTATTATTATATTACCCATATATGCTTATATATTACCCCATATGCTTTCTCTTACCACTTTGCTATCTGTCACTAATTCCATAACTCAGTCAGCAGAAGAAATTCTGACACACTCCAATGTCTACACAAACACATATATTAATCAACTGCTTAATGGCTGTTCATCCACTATGAAAAAGTGGGTCTGCCCTTCCCTTAAAAACAGCAGTACCCACAAGACATCTGCCGAGTTGGCAGCATGGTGCAACATGTTCATCTAATGCTTTTATTCTTGGAAAGAACATTTGTACATAGCTAGATGTGGCCTATCTGACATCCTGGAAGTAATGAAAATCAATGGGTATATTTCTAAACCAGACCAGACCACTGCTGTAATCTAGTCCGAGTAATCCATCATGGGAAGTCACATTAAGACCATAACCTGGCGTTTAACTAGAAACTATTTCTCAGAAGAAGACACAGCCCACATGTAGAGAGTTCAGGTAAGAGTGTACTACAGAAACAGCTTACTATAATAAATTGCTGTAGTTTCTAGAAAATTGTATTTTTCTCCACCAGAATTTGTAAAGTATCACCTTCCCACTAGAAGATCCTGTTGTGTTCTTAGTAAAGAGCTTACCCTTAGCAGTATGCTACCAAAAAAAAAAACCAAAAAAACAGTCAGCTTTTCACATTACATTTTGAAGACAAAAATCAGAGATTGAACTCCTTTAGCTGCTATCCATAAAATAAGTTTCTTCAGTTATGGCTTCCTCAGAATGTATTTGGGAATTGTGTCAAGGATTTTGAAAGGTCAGGAACTACAACTGGACACAATTCTCCAGTACCAATCTTGGATAACCTTTCTATTTCCCAATTTCTTTACACTTTCAGGAACTCTATTAACCCTTTTGGAAATAACATCTGACAAGTGTCAGTTCCACTCGCTGTTAGTAGTTTAGCTTACCTGCAAATGCAACAGTTGCAACACCAAGTCCAACTGCTATCATAGTTCTGGCCTAAAGCAGAAAAACATAAATCAGAATAAATTGAGAATTTATTTCTCAACATGAATTGAAATATGGATTTAAAATATATTCAAGGTCTTACTTTAGTGGCAAGTGTTTCTGATGGCCAATTTGGACATTTTATGTCTGTGGATCTACAGGATACATTATTAACATAGCAGTGCTTCAGCACTTAAATTGGAACTACCCATTAACAACTTAGTGAACACATGCAAGCAAACCTCTAACATTAAGTAATAAAACAAATGGATTAATAAATAATCCAAAGCAGATAACTAATAAGGACCACCTAAAATAAGCCCTGTAGACTCGTTTGAAGTGATAAAAAATGTTAAGGCACTGGCTATTATTTCATAATGCCTTTTATTGGGAATATCACCATGACAGAGCCTGAAAACAAAAGCAGAATACAAAACAGAGTAATTGGGCTCACCACTAAGAAATGAACCCTGAGCTCAGCTAACTGTGCACTTGTTTGAAGGAGTCATTCCTGTCCCACAGTTAAGGTACGAAGCTAATTTGGGATCTCCCACGTTTCACTGCTTGACCCATGGAAACCCCAATAAAAGTCCAGTAACCTCTTTTTGATATTTAATGTCAGTTTTTGGTTGAAGACCAAAATAGCAGATATTTGTCATTAGAATTATGAGCTTCCTGAGGCAGTTTTCATTATCAACTACAGGAAAAAATTCTTAATCACTAGATTGACTCTAAGCTTGGCTTTCTGCTTCTTTAATTACTTCTGCATTTATCCAGTTATGGTGCTATGAATTTTCTACCAACAATCATGACAATAAATTTGAGTACTGAAACCTCAAATTTAAAGTTGAATGCCCTAAAAACAGGATTTGGAGGGACATTCCCTACGCTTGGAAGATATATATTCAAAATTTTCAGCCATTTCTACATAGAGGGAATAGGCAAAGAGTAGGAAGAAAGAGGTCTTAAAGGCTTCTAGCTTTGGTTTAGTAGAAGCTATGAGTGTTATTAACAACTTTTTCAGCCTGTAGGCAGCTCTTTAAAACATAAGCATTACCAGTTGATCCCTACAGTTGTGTTTTTGAGGAAAGGTAACTGCGATTGTTTTATAAAAATTGAGTCCAGCATGGAAAAAGGGGTAAAGTGCCAGGAGTCCATGTAGAAGAAATTGTATTCCTCTACACACACCTTCTGGATCCTAACGTGTTTTAGCTCGACACCGACATACTACACACTCCGATGGAGTTATTCTACCATTTTCATAATGTATTATTTAACCAGAAAACTGTCCAGGAAAAGGAAAAAGTAAATCAAGCACCCAACACATCTCTTAAAAAAACTGCTCAAGTGAGAGCTTTGGTGTGTTTTATCCAAAGGTGCTTAAAATCTACTGATACTTCCCATTTTAGGTATCTAACTCTCCAATTTTAGTGCAGCTTTCAGTCTCAGTGTTAGCACCCATTTCTGTATGATAAGCATGTAAAAATAATGTATAGTTTTATGTCTGTTGTTCCTTTCAGTTCCGCAAGATTTCCCTTCATCTTCAGACCGTGAAAAATTTAAATACGTTACTTTAAATGTTAGAGGATATAAAATAATGAAGCATATAGTTCATCCCGCTAAACTACTAGCTCTTTCCACCCCTTTTCACAAATCAGTTTTGTCAGGCTCTCAGTACTCAAAGCCTTCTACAAAACTCTGAATCTTATATTAAACAGTAACCAGCAACAGACACAATATTTCTGGCAATATTCTAACATTACAGACATCATATACTATGTTATCTTGTAGTTTGTGACCATGGGTTTATATTCACTAGAGACCTTCTATGACTTAGTAAAAGATTTTAGCTGTCACTCTGAACAAGTGGTTACACTCAATTAAGAGCCCAACAATGGGTGAAATAGTTCAAATTAGAAAAAAAGTAATATTTATTAGCTTCTGCTTGTCAAAATTCAGCTACACTCATTTTACCATCATAAAGGTGGCTTAAGTCAGCAGTTTACAAAGTGTGCTGTCACTGGCAAGGCATTAGCAGAAGGCACCTCATCACAGGCAACGTAAAGCATAGAGACCAGGTCAGAAAATAATACCCAGATGCCACCAGCTCAACACAGAAACACCTAAGCGTTTTGCAGAGCGGTTTGGGAACACAATATGGGACCCTGAGGGCCCTAGGGCCCTCAGGGCTATGTCCACTGGGCTCTATTACATGAATCTCCATGGAAAGGGTTTGCAGCAGATTAGGGAAGAGCAGCAGCAGCTCTAGAACAGGAGTGGTAAGTTAGCAAGAGCAAGAGGAATCTGCAGACCTGCCAGAAAGGAAGGCAAAAGTGACAGGGAGTTCAAGCCAGAGAGTATTGAAAGTTTGCCCACAATTTCAAGGGAGGCAGAGCTACCAGAAAGTCTGAGAATGCCAGGCTTAGGATAGCTCAAGTTATCTGCACTGCCAATGTGCTAGGGAACAGTCCTGTGCCTCTGCTTAGCCAAGAAGAGGTAACATGTGATGTTGAGTCACTCTGAGTGTTTGATATAGGATGAATATATAAGAGCTACAACCACGTGGAAAAAAAAAGTTTTAAATTTAGCAAAATGAAATATACACACACACACATATATATATATATATAAACCTACCTTTTACCGACAGAGACTCTCAAAATGTGAGAATTTCACATACCGATTAGTAAACCCTTCAAGTCCAGATTGCCTTCCTTATTCACACTCACTTATCTCAGATGATTTAAAAGAGCAAATAAGGGTTTGTGAAGAACCTTGAAGATCTACACTCATTGTAAGAAAATATTTAGCACTCTTTATTTCAATTAAATACATTGATTCCTGACAACGTTAAAGGAAGGCAAATCACTATCACTCTAGAAAGGACAAATTCATTTATGGCCTTTGGAACAGGCTGCCCAGGGATGCTGTGGAGTCTCCTTCTCTGGATCTTCAAAATCTGCCTGGATGCTACCTCGGGCTCTAGGAGTCCCTGCTGGAGCAGGGTGGTTTGGACTACATGATTTGTAGAGGTCCCTTCCAACCTCAACCATCCTGTGATTCTGTGATAATCAGACAACAAGCAGCACAGTCATTTTTGGTTCTCAGTGCTTGAAAACACATTTTATTTCAGACTCTTAAAAGCTTGAAGAATAAATACTCATTGACTTTCAGTTATGACAGAAACAATATTCTTGGTTTCCAGAATAAAAAAAAAAATCAAGAATAAAGAGCTGCATCTGGCCCTTTGTTTTATCTGAAGCATCATCTCCCAACTGATTAATCTCTAATAGATTATTTCTACTTTATTACCTAGTTAAGTTTTCAGTGACAAATCCTATCAGACAAAGGCAACAATAAAGTTTTGCTCATCTGCAAAGCAGAGTTACAGAATAACTGTGGCTGGAAGGGATTCTGGAGAATCTAGTCCCTTGTCTAGTCCAACCCCACTACTACAGCAGCCTGACCACTGGATTTTCATTATTTCTTTGGTAAATGTGTATAAGAAAATATAAAGAGAGGCAAGCCCAAGACCTGACTTACTGTGGTAACAAGCTACTCCTGTCAAACAGTAGAACAGAGCACACACCTCCAGAACATACATTGTGTTGATCAGTATGTCACACACTGTCAGTGTACAGAGATACCAATCCTGTAATATACAATTTTTCAGGCTCCTTAACTTCTTAAGCACAAGAAGCCAGGATAAATGGGAGAATCTTTCTGCAAATTCCTCATCCATATTTCTTAGGAAAATAATTTCATTTAAAATTTTAGCACAATACTTCTACAGTTGATTACTAGCTACCTGAACCACCTTTATGAAGGTTAGAACACAGATGCTTGATTTGAATATTATATTTTTAATCTAATATTACAATCGGGTAAGATATTCTTTCCTGGTCAAATGAAAATCATTTTGCCCTTTTCATAACTAGGTTTAAAACATACAACAAAAGCTCTGCTGCCTTTTGAGCTTCGGAAAGCTCCATCATAATGAAAGCTCAAAGCAAAGTAATTTGTTCTGTTTGGATTACAGTATGTTATTAGACCCTGCTTTGTAATGGTCAGTATAATAAGAAATGTGTCTATACCTAAACGAGTAATTTACAGGTGTATATTATTTAGAAACAGTCCAATGAAGGATTTAAATAATGTATATTACTAAAAAACATGATCCACAAGGATCTTAAGGCAAAGCACAATATTATTTCTAAAACTACTTTTTTCCTTTAACAAAAATATCTTTAATTGAAATAATCAGTTGCATCTATCCTTGAAGTTAGAAGGATATTTCTATTCTTCAGAAGAAAACCTAATGCCTACTGTAAGGCTGTCTTAAAGCAAATCTAGTTTGTATTAGTTTACATGGAACAAGATGCTTTACTGTTGGATTGATTTATGTAGCTGTCTGCAACAGACTTGATTTCAAAACCAGTTCTCTCCTAGTCTTGCCTGCCTATGAAATCTAATTCAATTTCCAAAAGCAAATTAAAAGTTGTTTCAGTGAAATGCTTTTTTCCATTCTCGCCCAACTCTCAAGCCAATTTGTTTTATGCACAAAACTATACCTAACATTTCTGACATCTTCATAATAAATGTTGTGCGAGCTACAGACTCACTAATAAAAGGGTTAGCATAGACATTCAAGCAAGTATTTTTGAATATAAATTATTTAACAATGTCCTCTTGTGACCGTCCTCAAGAATAGACTCTGTTTTACTATTATTATCTCTCCAAACTCTCATGTTGTATTGAAGTAACTAAAAGCCACCAAGATCAAATGGCTCCAAGCAATACCCTGGACACCTCACAACCAAGATTCAGTGTGGGAAATAGAACAGAGCTCTTTCAGCCCCAGGAGATGGATGCAGTTGTTGTCAGACGTTGCTTCTACTACAAATCTTTACTTTTGCTTTGGATACTACAGCAAAAAGATACAGTTAGGCCCAGCTCTATGGTTGCTCTTGCTATTTCTCTCTAGCAAAAAAAATTGCTATTTGGTTTCATACAACTTGACGGCCTTCTGAAGCCTTCAGCTGGGAATCAATAAGCAGGAATATTTTCCTCTCTTCCACTATTTACACAACAGCATCTAAAGAAACTGTGGAAAAAAAATGGTCCACCATCAACATTATACTATAATATTCCTATTTTCTGTCAGACAGAAGTCTCCAGCTATTACACAAATGGTCTCTAGTCATTTTATTCCTCTAAAAGCTTGGCTGAGCTGGCATAACTACAGATAAAAGGATGTCTTAATATGAGGAGACTCAGAGGTGAATTATCTTCCACTTTCAACAAGAGAAAGCTGACCACAAGGGTGCATGGATTCTGACTTAGACCTGTAGTGCTTTGTAGCACAGGGAAGCTGATGTAAAGACCTCGACAACTCGTCCAAGTGGCACAGGTCTAACTACGGGCACGTGGCTTAGGCTACCACAAATAGAAAGCTCCTTCTGATTTTTTTCTCATCTATTTTGTTGCAATGTGAACTGCAACTACCATCCAAACTACCGATCAACTTTCAACTCTATTAAAGCTGAACTTCCGCCTTACAAATTAGTCCGACAGCAACACAAAGCAATGTCAAACACAACCCAGGAAGAAATACTTAAAAGCAGAGGACCCTAAATTAATTGAAAGACCTGGCTAGACAGTAAACTTTGAGAGAAAACTACAGTAACCTGGAATCTGGTCCTCTTTAGAAACCTACAAGAGATGCTAGACCACAGCACAAATACTATAAAACAACTCTAACCAAAGAGCAAGCTACACCAACCCTAGATACAATTTTTATCTCCAAAAGAGAAGAAAAAAAAGGGTTTCATAAAATTCTCTAGAAATTTCACTGCTACCATTCCACAAGGAAAACATGGAGATATGAGAATGACTTTCAAAGCAAATTTCTTAGATTACACATTATTACATCTAAGTAAATTACTTAGATTGCTATTGAACACACTGAAAGACTGTTATGGAAAACGCATTATGTGATTAGAACCAGAGCATTGTGAATGCAGCAGCATTCACAAGAAACTGTGACTTTGCAAAAATCCAGTGTTAAGCGCTTTAAGAACTGACCCAAACATTTTACTTTTTGAATAGAGCTCAGTCTCAGGAAACAGCCAAAGGGAACACAATAAATGGATAGAATAAAAATAAAATTAAAAAAATCGTTATTAGAGGTTGGCCTCACAGAGGGGACCCTGGGAACACTCGCAGGCCTCCCCTTGCGGACCTGTTCAGCCCCCGACACCTCATGAGCTCTCAGGCGGGAATTCCTCTTCCCAGAGCTCGCCCAACGGCGGATACTCGGATTTCTGGCATTAAACCTGAGGGGAAGGGAGGGGGCTCCCCTGGTCACGTGAGCGGCTCGCGGGGGGGAGGGGCCGAGCCCGCTGCCCGCCGGCCCCGGCCCTCCCGCCGCCGCCGCCGCCGCGCTCACCAGCCCGCGGTCCAGCTCGGCTTGGCCCCTGCCGGCGCCCGTAGGGGCCCTCGCGTACTCGGCGTAGCGCAGGCGCTCCGAGGAGGCCCCGGCTCCCTCCATGCCGCCGCGCGACAGCGGAAGCGGGCGGAGCGAGCGCTACAGGTCGTCCGGAGGGACAAGCTACTTAGTAGGACGGCAAACAAAACCACGCGCGGTTTCCGCCGCCAATCATGGCGGTGAAAGGGCGGCCCCGCCCCCCTAGCCGCTCGCCCCTCCCGCCGCGCCGGCCGCCATGACGCGCTCCGACCGTTGGGAGGCCCCGCCCCTTCCCTCCGAGCACCCCGGGGGGGGCACTGGTGCGGCCATCTTGTGTCCTGCTGTCCCTTGGAGCTGGAGTGGCTCGGCCAGCTCCAAATCCCAAGGAAATCGAGGAGAGAAGCAGAGGGGAGAAAGGAAGGAAAGAAGGACGGGATGAGAGACAGTTTATGGCCAAGAGTTAGAGTAGGGGGAAGAGTGTGAGCACTTGAGAGGCCACACGGAAGTGATCCGTGTCTCGCTTCCAAGGGAATGTGGGGCCTGAGAAAGTGATAAACATCGACAGAGGGAAAAGATGAAGAAAAAATGATCTGGGAAAAAAGCAACTGAATATGTCTCTTAAAAATACATTTATATTTCACAAGTAAAGTGTTTATTCTTCAGTACATTTATATACAGATTTCCCCAAAGTGCTCAAATTGAAAATCATAGTTTGCACTTCTGAAAATCTTCAAGTGATCTGTCTAATGCAGTTGATAATCGCCACCATTAGGCC
>JAUBOD010000876.1:1549527-1566230 GCA_032353885.1 Nothura maculosa
AACCCGCCTGGATGCCGCCCTGTGCCCCGTGCTCTGGGTGTCCCTGCTGGAGCAGGGGGCTGGACTAGATGATCTCTAGAGATCCCTGCCAACCTCTACCACTCTGTGATAATGTTGTGTAGTAGAGGGGAAAGTGCTTCTAAATCCTATATCAGAAGATTTTCTCAGAAGAACTTGGATTACACAAGAGATGTTCCCTCTGCTCTTGCCTTGATGAGGAGCTGTGGCCATAAAAGCAAAAAGCCATACATGGGAGGGTACTGTGTTTGGGCAGGAACAATAAAAGGACAGTGAATAGCTGAAGGGGAGGAGAATCATAGAATGCCTAAGGTTGGAAGGGACCTCAGAGGCCATCTAGTCCAACTCCCCTGCACATGCAGAGTCACCTAGAGCACATGGCTCAGGGCCGCATCCAAGCGGGTTTTAAAGACCTCCAAAGAAGGAGGCTACACAACCTCTCTGTGCAGCCTGTTGCAGTGCTCTGTGACCCTCTCAGTCAAGAAATGTTTCCTTAAGTTACTGGGGAACTTCTCGTGCCTCAGCTTGTGGCCATTTCCTCTATTCCTAGTCCTAGAAGATAGGTTGTTGGGAAATTGAGGGAGGCACAGATGAATCAACCACCACTTTAAATCTTAATTTTTGTGTACTTTGGCTTGCCTAATTTTCCAGGAATGGTGACAAACGTGACTTGTAGTGTGTAGATGGTAGGCAAGAGGTAGCCTGGCTCGGTGCATGTTTTGCCAAGCCTGTTATTCTGCTTTGTTGCCACATGCCGAGCTGAACCAAATTGATCCTTTTTCCTCTTGGAAATTCACTTCTGAATTTTGGTTTTATTCTTTACATCTTATTGTTATTTCAGGAGATTCTCTGCAAGCTTGGGGGTATAAGAGCTTTGAAATATGGGTGCCAGTAGCAGAACAACAGGTTTCCCTCTGCCTCCTGTCATTTTCTTGGGCCTTTCTCTGTTGCTACTGCATTTTTCCAGAAATCCTTCCTTCCATGTTCAAGTGCACTTTGGGATTTAACTCTCTGTTTTGCCTTCAGGCCGCGTGCTGGCAAAAATGCTGGTCACTTAAATAGACACTTCCACCAAAAAGAGAGCCCAGATACACAAGTGAGTTACTCTGGCTTAATAAGCTTCCAGATATCACTTGAGTCATTAAGTACACGCTTAGCCTGTGGCAAACACAGGACAAAATCCATGAGGGAAGAATTTCAGGGATAGGCATTTTCCGCTGGCACAGTTTATTTTCTGCCTCTCATATTAAGAGCACAAACGCAGCTAGGATGGCTCAGGCGATGTGTAATGTTAAGCCCCTATAATTTACTTTTGTGTCTGAGCTGTAAAGCAGTAAGATGCTGCTGCTGACAGAGATGGAAAGTGAAAGCCTCAACCTGTATATGGTATTTTTCTCATTCTCCCAGAGCTCTGTTTATGGCACTGCCTGGGCATGGATCATATTGCAAGACCAAGCTCTGGAGCTGTGGCTGTCAGTTATCGTTAGCATCTGGCTGTAGCACACTGAGATATAGATACCTATAGGACAATTCCTGTCTGCTGTCTGGGATTTGGCATGTTGTAGGTCTCTGATCTGGCAGCTTCCATGGTGCTTAACAGCATGCAGCTGCTCCATCAGGCCTAAGAGCCTTGGTGAAAACAGCAGCTTTTGGTGAGATTGACTTGATTGGCCTCAAAAAAAGCTGTATATTGTGTGTGTGTTTTTATTTATATATATATATATATAAAGCAAAAGGAAGCAACACATACACACCCACATACCCACAGGCACCAAAAAATAAATAGGCTTGCAAATACTCAGACATGTGCATGCACTTTTTTCCCTGAGCCTTTTTCTTCATTGATTTCTGAATAGCAATGAACCATTTCTTTTCTTATAGGAAGAAATGGTACACATACAGATAGGTAGTCTGTCTCTCCTGAGTCCTGTCTGGATTCAACTGGACCTGCCCAGGTCTTTTTCCAAAGCTGCTTTAATTTGTGTTACCCTGCACTGAGCTCTTCTCAATTTCTGTTTCTGACTGAACACAGAAATTCCATTGCCCTAGAGAGCAAACTATT
Organism: Nothura maculosa; assembly: GCA_032353885.1. Taxonomy (NCBI): domain Eukaryota; kingdom Metazoa; phylum Chordata; class Aves; order Tinamiformes; family Tinamidae; genus Nothura; species Nothura maculosa. Next base: position 1,551,608 of record JAUBOD010000876.1, read on the forward strand.
TAACTTTCTGCTTTATGTGGTATTCCTGTGCTGATGGGAGAGGGGGAGGAGGGGAGGAAAAGGCAGCACAAAGCACAGTGAAACTGGCAATAGTTTATAACCACCATTACTTTTGTAACTGTTTAAACTATTTCACACTTCATTTGGAAGGCCTCCCAATGGTAACTGGCTGGAGTGGGCTTGAGGAAAAACTGAAGGGCATAGCTCTGCAAAAGGCATTAGTTGTGAAGTGTAGTTCTGGTGTTTTACAGATCATCTATTTTATACATGCCTATAAGAGAAGAGAACACGAGTTTCTGTGGTTTCCACCTTGAAAGCTTTGAAAACTAATAATGCTGAATAAAAGAGAGCTGCACAAAGGCAGAGCTGGAAAGGTACAGAGTTGGAAACTGCAGACGTGACATTCTTCGTGTAACTGATAATTCAAATGATAAACTATCCTTGCGTATATTTTGAGGGGATGATATTGGGGGCGAGGAATTGAAATATTTGTGTGTGTATGCATATAACTACATAGTTACTTGTCATCCCACTGTACTTCTGTAATCTTTGATGTCTGTCTACTTGAAACCTCAGATGAGATTTTGGTATGCTTTTGTTTTTGCTCCTCTTTTCCCTGAGTTCAATATCCAAAGTTGTATTCTCACATTTCAGTACTTCAGGGAGACCAAGGTTAACAGTGTCAAATCTGCATGACTCCTCGTCTAGGGTAAGAGGAAAGAGCATTCCTCAGTTTTACATGTGTATGCTATGAATGCACTTGCAAAACCAGATGATAATACTCTTTGTTCTCCTCTTTGTGAACTTGGACTAAAAAAACTCTTGTAGCATAAGCACCAAGTAGAAGAGAATCCAAAGCTGCAATCCTGTTTTCTCTTTCCTTACTTTAGGATGTCAAATCCCATCTTCCTCTTTATTTCAATAAAATGGAAGCCAAACTGTCCTGTAAGCAGCACTTTTATTTTTTAACCCTGGTCACTCTGAAGCTGCTGATTAGACGAGAGGGCTCAGCTCTCCCTACAAGTGAGACCCTGTCACTGCTGGTCTCGCCTCCATCCCTTTTACAAACTGATTGATCTTTGCTGTATTTCATGTGCTGCCTTTCTGAGCTACTGGGTAATGACCGTGGTCAGATGTCACAAGAGTGGCCCATCTGTCCTCGTAAGCTCAGAGCCTTCCAGCCAAAAAGGAAAAATGGATGAAGAAAATGATTTGTGACATAAGGGCTAGATTTGATGTGATGCTTCAAACATACACACACAAGCAGGGGTCCTTGCTCCCTCTTTAATTGGAATCCTAATCAAAAAACTTGACTATTTGATGTTAGTTAAGTACACTGAGGATGGCAGAACTCTTCTGTTCTCTTATTCTATGAATCAGTAGGGTCTTGAAGATTCATGTTTGTTACAGTAAAAATACATAGCTATGCAACTTAAAATCATAGATTCTCTCCTTTTAATACACCAAAAAAGGAGCAGATACTAAGTAACAGTTTGTGTGTATGAACTTGAAAGAAAATAAACACTAATTTCTGAAGTGGCTGACAAAACCAAAACATCCTAACACTGACTAAACGACTTAACTCTACAGCAGCTCAGTCAAGGGCAGTTTTGGGTACATTTCAAATGATACTACTCAATCAAATGAAGGAAAATCTGGAAGATGATGAAGAAGCTTATACCATAAAAGTAACATAAATTGTCAAACCTGCCTCTTGTTGTGTAGCAAATACCAGAGGAGTGTTGCCTCATCTTGCTGGTGGGAAGGGAAAGGTTTGTATTAATTGGCACCATTAAAGCTAGTAGCTCTGTCTTTCCTAGCTTAATCTTATAAATTAATCCACATCCTCCTAGAGTAAGTCTTCAAAGAGAAGGAGGTAATTGGATATAAATACTTTCTTTTCCAACTTGTGAATTAGAGCAATACAGCAGCAGGCAGCTTTGTGCACTTTGATCTGTGAGCATGATTTTCCCTCTCCCTTTTTAGCCACAGTCTCAGCCCTCGTTCCCTCATTACTTTTCCACCGCCAACTGTGTTTTTTCTGCTTGCTGGCTTGTCCTCTAGCCACCTCCCGTGGCCCTTTCTTCCTCTAAAAGGCTCAGTCTTCGTCCCTCATTATTCCTTGTTTTCTGTTCTGCTCCTTTGGCCTCCCCTCTGAGGATGCCGGATAAAATATCTGTTCTCTTACGTGCGGGTAAAGCCATGCTGAATACTGCAGAGATGAGGGTTTACTCTGATGCTCGGAGCCAACCACTAAGTGCATTTCTAGTAATCCTGCATCCCTGTGGCTTTGCTTCCACAGCTGTGGAGCAGGCAGTGTAAGCTCATGCCCGCACAATATACTGGTTAGATAAAAACCTTTGTTTTCTCCAAGTGGAACTGATGCGTTTTCATCACTTTTGATCACCCCAAGTCTCTAAAACACTCTGAACTCTGTCCTGTTTCTTTGCTGGCGCATTAGATTGATAGCTCTTTGAGCCAGCAACTGTGTTTTGAATTAAGCCTAGCAAAACAGGGGCCTCTGCCCTGATTTAGTGCCTTGCACTGTAGGCATGACAGCAAAATAAATATGCCCAATGCATTGCAAGTGCCTGGCAAACACGAGGCTAACAAGGAAACTGAGGCTTATGCTGAGAGCAGGTCACATGAATCCAAGATAGAGAGAATGATTTTTGTGTAGTCCTTTGACAGCTCTTGGACAGGCTGCCTAAATCATCTGAGGTGCCCCTGAAGCCTGGGGTGGGATTGGCAGCACTGATTCTCTTCCAAAAAGTCTGTTCTTCCTCTGTGCTTGAGCAAGCTGAACTATAAATCACCTCCAGCCAGTTTGTGGGAATAGTTGTCTGCCACATGGAAGGTATTGGATTTGAAACTGCTGAGATTGGAGGTTGGCAGTCAAAAGAGAGACTTAAATAAGAAAAGTAAAGACAGTGCTAAGAGTTTCTGAATATTTTATGCTTCATATATACTGCTTAACTCTAAATCTAAGAGCTCTTTCAAAAATATTTACTGAAAAATTAAATTTTTACTGAAAAATCTAAATAATTGATTCACAATAAATGTAGTTTTGTTTTCTTTTTGTTTTCTTGGCTACAACAGGAGAAAATTGGCCTTTTATGTCAAAGGAAGTCCCTTCCAGTTCTGTTTTCCGATAGACAGGACAAATAACAGTCTTGTCTTTCATTTCAGTGTCAGCCCATATGTCTTGATAACTCCAAATGCAGAAAGAAGAAACCAGTTGCAGCAAAGTAAGTTTAGTTATCTAGTACTATAATACATTATTTCAATTCAAGAAAAAAAATGTTTTGGTATGCTTTATCACCCTTGCAGTTGTTGTTCTTATTTTTTACAATGCATTTATGTGTGCAGCTTTGACAGTAAAGTTATTCCGTTATCTGGGCCTTGCTCCTACGGCTCATGGTTTTCACATCTTGAGTTTACATTGGAGAACTCAACTTTGGACCTATCTTAGGTAGAGGGGGATGAAGGAAGAAGAGAATATCAGTACGAAATGTTTCGACAGTCCTTTCTTGTGGAAACTAGAATAACTAGAACCACACTGTATATTCATTCCTGAATATCCATTTAAAGAATGTAGATGGATCTTCTAATCAAACAAAGACCATCCTAGATAGTGTAGTCTTGCTGCTAAAGGTAGCTAAGCAGAAAACACCCTGAACCTGTACCAGAGAGATTAGATGTGTTTAAAAAGCTTTCTTTGGCAAAACTTATGACAAAAGATCCTGTCATGACAGGAATCTATATATGTGTGAGTGACCAAATGCTGCAGTGCTGCACTTCTCATTCCTTGTTTGCACAGAATCATAATGAGTCAGAGCGCCCTCCTCAAGCTTAGAGCCCCCTGAGAAATTGTGCAGTTAAAATGTTTATTCTCAAACATCATAAGCTTGTGTTGGAGTGTTAGAAATAAAATGGGCTTCCTCTGAACCAAACCTGAATCCTTTGGAAGGAAGAAAAGCAGATAGCTGAGAGCAGACTCTTACCTTAAGAATGCAGATGCTTTTGCCACCAGCATATAAGGTATCAAGCAAGCAAAGTCCTTTTGCCTTGGATACTGGCAGAAGCACAGCCTAACACATTGAATCTGGATTCTACCCAAACCTTTGTGGTTATAAAGGTGAAATCACAAGTAAGTGACTCTTCAACCTCTCTGGGGACCCGTCCAGAGACGGGCTTTTTCTTACTAAAGGAGAATTGGTGTGAGCATCTCTTAGCTATAACCTGCCATTAGAAACTATAGTTCATGTTGTTTTTACTGGTATTGGTAGGAGTGAATTGAGCTCTTGAAGCCGCGCAGGTACTACCCAGAGACACAGCTTTCCTTTCTATGCTCTTTAGGGGCCTTGTTATTGAAAGACACTGTCCTATCCCTATCAGTCCATCCTGGGGAGCAATATAATCAGGCAGGTCATCCTAGAGCCTATAGCTTGGCTTCCTAGGGCTCCCAGTGCCACTGACTGTAGCTCCTAGATCGCCACTGACTACAGCGTGAGCTTGACACCCAGCTTGCTTATGGACATCCGTTGAAATGTCTTAATTTGAAGCTGCATTGTGCTTAACTCCAGGTTTTATTAGGGAACATGTGCTTGAGAAGGAAGGTTGCTTATTATTCACTCTTCTGCTGGAGAGTGTGTAAGTACATACTGCCAAAGCAGGGTACATGAGCACTGCATTAGCCAGAATTAACCACAAACAGTGTAGTGTTTATCTACTGATATACAGGAGTTCAGAAACAGCCTGCCATCATTTTTATTTATTTCAATTTTCCTGTTGGGGTTGGTGCTAGAACCTGGAAAGTCCTAGAGTTTACACTTGTACACGATGAGAGGGTGTTTGCCCCACATGCTGTTAGCTCCACTGGAACAGTCAGTGTCATAGGGGGGATTCTCTGCATCCAAGAGAAACATGAATCTGCCTGTTCTTGGGTGGGTCTTCAGTGTTGTATGCAGTTAATGATACTGCTGCCTTCTTAGTGCTGCCTCTTACCACTGCATATCTGCTTCTTTCTGCATCTCCTCAGTTGCTAAGAAAGAGCTGGATGACCTGAAGAGGTGGAAGGAAGACCACAGGCCGGGGCCAATTAAGTTGACTCCACAGAGACTGGGTAAGAAATGTAAGAGTTGTTACAGATTGCAAAATACATGTAAATATATTGACCCCTGGCAACATGAATTTTTTTCATTCCTTTTTATAAGCTTGTTATGTAAAAGATTCACTGTCAGTTGTGCTAACAGGAGTCTGCTTTAAATGCTTTGTGGATTTTGACAATTAAAATTATTCTTGAAACAGTGGCATAGATTATCATTAAAGCAATCTGTCAAGATCAGTGTAGAAAACCTGTATTAACATTTAGGAGTGAGAGGTTGACAAGCCCACCTGCTGAGAGCGCTGTCTATAGTTAATGTCTCTGAATAAACGTACACCTGGCATTAGTGTGCAGATGAACAGCCTGTGTCAGATCCTTATCACTTACTTATGAGTAAATTCCTCCAGGTTAGGGGCCACTGTTATACTATTGTGCAGGGAGCCTGACTGCTGGCTTTTGAAGAGGTAAAACTGATCCCTTTTGCCTCAGGCTAATGTGCATGAGGTTCTGTATAACCAATTTTAACAAAAATAACTCTGGAGATGAGTGGAAAAAACAAAACAGGATAAAAAGCAAAACAAATATAAGTCACACTGAGTTGAACTGTGTGTTTGATGAGTGATCGATAGCTTTATTTTTTTATAGACAAAAGAGAGGAAAGAGTGTATCTCTTCAGATGGAACACATAAGGCAATTAATGTGGCGCTACTTGAAATTCAGCTTAAAGGAGGAGTGACAGAAAGAACTAAGGAAAATGGGACAGCAGATTGTGCTGCAAAGAAGTATGAAACAAAAGAGAGGTTATTAGAAGTGTTTTCAACTACCAACCTTCAAACTTATCTTGTTTTAATATCTTTCACTAATGTCTTTGGCACAAAAAGTAGGAGTGGGCTGCTGAAACTGGCTGGCAAGACAAAACTTGAAAGCATCATCTGTACAGAATATGATGAGGCTATTGCACAGAAAGAATGGGATGACCTTGAGGGACAGCATTAATAGAAATGGAACAAAACTCATTATGATGAAGTGAAGGATTATAATAATACCTTTATTAGTTTTGTAAATCTATAACTTCTCTTCCTTCTTTTGGCTATCATGGGATAATTTGGGATGTGCTATGTGGAGTATTGTCTGTCTTGACCTCTTGAAAATTAAATTCTTTGCCATGCTACACAAGTTTATTGGGGCAGTAGCATATGTTTAAAAATTGTCTTCATGTGGGAGATGGCAAGAGGATCAGAATTCTTCCTAATGGGAAGAATTTTGACTTGACTCCAAGCCAGATTTGCTTATTGGGTGAAGATGATACTGATCCCACGTGCGCTTTTGCCCTTCTGCCTGAGTCACAGGTGCCAGAGGTGGTGAATCTACTTCTACAATTGAGTGCACTACCCTTGCCATTGCAGGTATGGGGATAGGCATGTTCTTTATCGGTTGTATATACCAGCTGCTTCCTCCCTGAGAGCAATTCCTAGAAAATATGCTTCTATCCCAATAGAACTAAAAAACCTATTGCTGACGAAAGTGAAATATGAAAAGAAAAAGTTGGGCTGTGGTGCCTGTTCAGCATGCCAGCAGGCTGACTGCGTACCTGGAAATATAGGGAGAAACCTATAGTAGGTAAGAATGTGGAAAGTCTCTCTCCTCTGATTCCACTGTGCTTAAAAACTTCCTTGAGAAAGAAGCATTTAAACAAAAAATCAAAAAGCTTCTGAAAGAGTGGGAGTTATATGAGCTCTTCAGTCACTGTCTCGCTGCTACTTAGAGACTCCTGGAGACTGAGGCACATGAACTATCTTAAGTGCCTCTGAGAAGAGGTAAAGTGCAAGGATTATTACATCTTATCATTTCCACAGGAGTAAATTCAGAGCAGAAGAGAGTTCGAGGGGGGAAGGAAAAGTGTCATCCCTAATTTCACAACCTTAGGTGCTCATCAAGGAAAAAGTATCCTATGTTATTTTCTCAGAGTGTTTTTTAGGAGACTGCTCATCTAGTCCAAATCAGAGAATTCTTGAAGTCTTTTAATGCTCGTAAGGAGATACTGTAGAGTTGAAATCTGGAAAGCTGATGTGACTGGCAAACTTTAAGGGTACCATGGAGGATGAGAGTGATGAATCATTTAAGTTTCATCCTTTTCTCAAAGCATGAATGGAGCAGGATTGTAAAGAACAAATCATGCCTGGAAAAAAATGAAATGGCTGCTGCTTTGATTATATGATATAAAGTGATGCCAGTCATAACACACCAGTCTGACTTTGTGAAATATTAGATATGTTACAGCCAAGCCAACTTGAATGAATTAAACCTGACTGTAAGGCTGTGGGTAATGACTGATTACTTGTTACAAGCTAATGTCCAGCAGCACCTGCAGAAACTTGCAGTGAACATAAGAGTGATAAATGTTGCTGATAGCAGGGCAGAAAGAAAGAAATATCAAGCTTCTAAAGTGGTTGGTAATATTTTCGTTTCGTAGACATGGGGATGAACCGCTATACCAGCTTATTGCTGATGTAAGCTTGTTGCTTGTGTCTTGTATAGCCTCATTCTTATGGAGTTAATTGTATGCATAGGGATGTTGCCATGCTTAAGGAATTCATCTCCCATTCCCCGAACCTCAGAAAGGCACCTTAAAGATTAGTTGTCTTCCATTAGTAAAGGGAGGATTATTACTAAAGGGTGATTCATGCCCTTTCCTGCAAGCAGGATGGACAACCATGGAGTAGTTGTTTCCAGTTTTAAGGACCTCCAGTACTTGAGGTGAGTCAGCTCCTCGATTACTCTGTGCATGATCAAGCTGCCATTGCAGAGTTAATTGCCCTGTAGTGAGGAATCTCTCATAATCATTAATCAAATACACAGCCTTTGCCTACAGAGTAGGGCTTGTAGTCATTTTCTGCTTCCCAGGTACCCCAAAGTGAGGGAATAAATTACTAGTTTCCCTACTACTACCACCACCATCCATCCCTACAAACACCTGTCACTTCCAGTGTGTGTGTGTGTGTGTGTGTGTGTGTGTGTGTGTGTGTGTGAGCGAGCACATGATGGGTGTGAATAGTTGTTGGCTTTTTATTTTTATTTTTTTTAGCTGAAGACTGAAGCTGTATGGGCAGAGGCTTAGATCTTCTCGTTGGGGAAGATGCCCTCAGAAAGGGCATCTTGTCCTACCTGGGTAGGACTGCAAAGTCTCTTCAAAAAGCCTTTGATTTCTCTTTTAGAAAGGAGATCTTTCCTCAAGGGAATTCTTCCTCAAGGAAGAAATTATAGTGGCAATATCCAATCAGAGCTGGCAGGAACTCTGATTTCTTGTAATTGATAGAACAGAAAATATTGGCAATGAAGTTTTCAAAGTGTGTGTGTCTGTGTGACAGAGGAATGGATAAACTGAGCAAAAGTGGAAAGGAATCTGGGCCTGGAGAGGAAGAATTATCTGTAAGGCATGACTGATCTTCTGAAAATTGAATAGTTTTTCTGTTGCTGTAAACTGATCATCCACAAGAGGGTATATTTATTGGCAGAATGGATGACAGAATGTATATTCTGTAAATAACAAGTCAGTATTTCCAGAGGATGGATAAAATGATTGAAAAGGTCTCCTATATGCTTTTTTTTTTTTTTTTTTTAAAAAAAGACAGTTACTGTAACTATGAAAACCTAGCTGTATATGCATACATCTGATCTGTTATTGCTGTGTTTCGGAATGACTGACATTTGAACTTAAAATAAATGCTTATGCACAATGCAGTTTATATTTTCTTTATCTGTTTAGGTGGAAAGGAATCAGAAGATCAAGCAAGGCAAAAACAACAGATGGTGCTCATGCAATCTAAATACCAGCAAAAGGTCAGGAAGAATAAATTTATTTGTTTATTTTAAAACAACTAGCTTAAAAAGGCTTTTCTATAAGTTTCATTGCTTCATATGGCTGTAAAATGAACTCCCAGCTGCTTGACAAAAGTCACGAAACCTGTAGCAGCAGCAAAAAAACAAAAATAAATGTTCTGCACCAAAGAAAATGAGGAAACTGGCTATATATATGTAGCAAACCATATCACAGATCATGTCTAAAATGACAACCAGTGCGGTTGGAAGTCATACACTTCACTGTATCTTCCAGCATGCTGCAGACACTTCAACTAATTGATCAATGTACCAGCCATCCAGTGCTATATGTAGAAATGTTGTTCTTGTTATAAAAGGTATAAATGCTTGTAAGCTATCCATCAGCTTTGTGATTCCTTGCATAGATGCACATTTATCAATTCCAGGTTTCTCTGTCTTCTTAAAGCCAATATCAGAGTAGCTGTTGCACACTCTGCTTTATTTAATGAAATGTCTCAGTTTAAGAAAAATCTCCAGTAACTTCCATCAAACACACTTTACGTTTGAAAGATGTGCAGTACAGGAGTCAAGTTATCTTATGTGTTCTTTATACATACATTTGTAAACTTTTTATGTTTATGTCATATAGCACAAGAGAGAAGAATATATAAGAACAAAAAAGGCAGCTGAAGAAGCTGAATACATGAGAAAGAAAGCAATTCAGAGAGAAAAGGTAAATGTGGTTAATGTAGAGTTGGAACCTTATGAGAATGTGTATATTGTGATGCCTTATTTTAATGAACTATGTGAAACAGATTGTTTATTGGTGCCCCTGAATTTCACCAGAGATAGTGGGAGCTGACTTCCCTTTCTTGGTAGTTCAGTAAACAATATCTGTCTTGATGTTCTGTTGGTCTTGCTTATTCATTTGGTGCTTCAGGAACTCCAATGTTGTGGTTGTGTCCTAAGGAGTTAGCAGAAATTTCCTGGAATATTGTGTGCGGTTCTTGGCTCCTCAGTACAAGAGGGATGTGGGGCTTCTAGAGAGGGTCCAATGGAGAGCAACAAAGATGACTGAGTGGAGGATCTGTCTTATGAGGAAAGACTTAAGCGAGCTGGGCATGTTTAGGCTGGAGAAGAGAAGATTGAGAGGGGACCTGATCAATATGTATAAATACCCAAAAGGTGAATGTAGGGAGGATGGGACCAAGCTCTTCTCAGTGGTCGCCAGTGACAGGACAAGGGGCAATGAGTATAAATTGAATCACAGGAAGTTCCATCTCCAGATGAGGAGGAACTTCTTTCCTGTGAAGGTACCAGAGCCCTGGCACAGGCTGCCCAGGGAGGCTGTGGAGTCTCCATCTCTGGAGATCTCCCAAACCCGCCTGGATGCCGCCCTGTGTCCTGTGCTCTGGGTGTCCTTGCTGGAGCAGGGAATTGGACTATGTGACCTCTAGAGGTCCCTTCCAACCTCAACCATTCTGTGATTCTGTGAAATAAAGGAAAAATCCTGGGGTCAAGAATAATGCCTTAAGTAGCAATACGGATTGCATAGCTTATTCTATCAGAACTTTATTACCTGGTTGTGGCACATGGCAGGAGGACTTTAGAGAAATCCATAGTTTTTTCCTGCATGTGTAGAACGCATCCAAAGAAAACCAGTCTGTTTTGGTGGAAAAGGTGTTGAAATAAAGGAAATACAATGATTGTCTGTAGTGTGCCCTCATCTGCCCTGAAATTCTGGTGTCCCTCCAGCTACCCAGCTGTTCATCTGTGGCTTGCAGATGCAGGTTTCTTTCACAAACACCCTTCCTTCTTTTAGATGTCCAAAAATGTATTTGATCTGTGTACTGGCATTGTAGACATCTGCTCATGGCTGCTGGCAAACTCCTGGAAAGACTCGGGATGCTGCATGGCCTGCAGCACGGCCCTTTGCTGTGATGCTGAACGTGGAGCAGCTTGAAGGCATCTCTGTTGCAGGTCCGGTGCTGAGAACAGTGGCAATCCTCCCTGAGCACACAAAGCCAGCTCCACACCCGCAGACTAACATCACTTTTTGGTGTAGGCACATGGTCTTTTAAGATGCATTGGCTAGTGTGTAAAATTGCTTGCTCTTCTCTTATTGGGGGAGCACATTTGTACCAATAACAGCTCATGGTCAGATCTGTAGTTTTATTTCATGTTTGTGTCTTCCAGTTACTTTCACAAAGCTGCTTCTGGTCTTTTGTGCTATGTAAAACTTGGGAAAAGTTTGCTCTTTCTTTTTCTTGGTCCTCTGCCCTTCTTGAAGGGAAAACAAATGGTGTTCAGTTGAGAGTATAATCTGTAATTTCAAAAATGTATGTGGGAGGGGGATGATAGTGATATGCATGATGGTTATGAGAGAAGGGGAGATTTAAGATTTTCAAGGTTTGTCTCCACAACAGTAAAAATCTTCCATGTGCAACCTGAAGGCTAAGGTGTAATTCACCAGCCATCAGTACTGCATTGCATACAATGGCACCTAAACAAAAATGGCCTTAACTGTGCCTAGGTAGGGGTTAATGTTGCCCACTTCTGCCAGTTGATGGTGGTCCTTGGGGATAAGCCCATGCACAGTAACCTGCAGGGGTATAAACAGTATCATGTGGAAATGTCATTAACAGTTACCAGCTCACCTATAACTCCAGAAGCAGTGACGATAACAATGGTAGAAAGGGGATTCATTATATTTTATTCACCTATTAAATATGTTGTTTGCCTGTGGGCATTGGACAAGAAGAATATTGCAAGACTGTCATAATTTATAGCTACACCTAGAAAATATATTGATGTGGCAGTTCTGTTTTCATGCCATTTAATTTCTTTACTTTCACACCCACAGATTATAAAGTGTTTATAGGTGCTATAGATAGTAAAGCTCTAACTGCCAGTTTCTTCTAAAAGAGAGTGTGATATCACGGCAAACATCTTTGGCAAACAATTTATTTTGAATAAATAAACTTATATGCACAAAGCAAACAAACAAAATGGAGAAGTACGAACCAGGTCTCTTAACTTGAATTTGTTCATTGGGATCGTCTTCCATAATAGTAACTTAGCGGGTAAAGGTTTCTTCTTGGAATATGACATTAATATACTTAAGGTTTGTTATCATTATTATTAAGTTATTAGAGAAAAGCATGCTGGAAAGCCACTAAAGACTGTTAATCTGTCTATTTCTTCCTGCAGCAGATAAATAGTCCCTGAGAGGTCAAGATGGCAGGGAAGGGATCCTAAAGGACTGCTCCTATAGGGACAATGTTAGGACATCCTTTCTACAGGAGAACAACTGTTTCTATATGGTAAATTAGTACATGTAGGGATTCAGCTAGGAGCTTGTCATTCTGCAAATGCACAAGCCTGCCTTTCTTGCTGGGCAGACCTTCCTTTGCTCAAGGTTATTATTCATTCAATAAAAACAAATTGTCTGACAGTCTGAGAGGAGATAATGGCAAGGCAGCTTTGTCAGCAGGAGCCCTGAGACTCTCGCAGCTGGAGAGCTGCTTTGCCAGCCCATGTGAATTGCAAAGCCCTACAAAAGTGTGTGATGCCCAGAATGTGTGCAGATGCTCTGCTTGGGTTTCTCTGATTGTGAGGATGTTGTGTTGCAAGCCAGTGCTGCTTAGCATAGCTAAGCATGGGCTCTGATTAAGTTATTGCTGCAAATGTCTCATTTTCAGAGAAAAGTAGTATCTGTGCTTCCTTTACGTTTGTGACGGAGAGAAAAATGGGGGACTATCAAAGCAGTTTCCTTCTTGGAGATCTTGGGATCTTCTTCTCTGGAGATCTTCCAAACCTGCCTGGATGCTGCCCTGTGTCCCGTGCTCTGGGTGTCCCTGCTGGAGCAGGGAACTGGACTAGATGATCTCTAGAGGTCCTTTCCGACCTCAACCATCCTGTGATTCTGTGAACTAATTTTGGAGATTTTTGTTTGTTTTAATACTTGGCCCTAATGCTGAAGTGGGTTTCTGATCTGCAGAAAGTGTGGGAATGTGTGGGGAAGTAGCATTATTATTCTCTGCTCATTTGTAGAGGCATCTGCAGTTCGGTATGTTCTGTGTAGCCTTTTGCATCACAAATTTCTACTGGGCTAAACCACAACTTGATTTGAGTACTTTTGGACAAAAGGGCAGCCAGCTTTCTAGGAAAATGAGCCTGTAGCACTAAAGTTGTGCTATTTTGCATGCAGCACACATGCAGAGAACTGTATGATCAAGAAGCCAAATTTCAGTACATGACATGTTTCCATTTTCTGTCCTTCAATCTGTGTTCGTATTATCCTGCACTTAGCATTTCCTCTGTGTTCTAGGACTTGTGTAAATGTAGAAGGACTCAGAAGAGTTGAAGTGAAAATGTTCAAGTTTATTACAGTGTGAAACTAACTTTTCTTCTGCTTTTACATTGCATAGAATCAGTCATGCTGTCTTCTGAAGCTGTCCTATTTAGACTGAGCTGTAACTTGACTTTATTTTTTTATCAAATCATGAGCTCTTTAATTTGACTGTGTTAATCAACATGAATGGTCTTTTCCGGGAATTTGCTAAAACCAGACACTTTACAGACATTCTGCTAATGCTTTTCAACATGTTTACCTTCGATATCACAGCTGTTCCACTCTTGGCTTTATTTTTGAAGACGGTGCCAAATGTGAAGTGCTTTGGCAGTGTTTATTGATTGATTGTCATTACTTAGAGAATATCCCATTTGCTTTTTCTGTCATATTTCTGTGCCCTAAGCAGAATCCCAAGGTAAACTTTTAGACTAGACAGCAGTAACACTATCCTGTTATAGAAAATAACTTCCATGTGCAGGAGTTTTCTTCCAGCACCACTTTGATGGTGGAATAGGTATAGAGTGTTTGCTTCTCTTTTTTTTACTGGGAGCTGGGAAGGTAATATTGAAGAATTAGATTGATCAAATTTAGTATCATTCTTCTCTTCTACCTAAGAGCAAGGCCATGGCAACCCTGGTAAGCTTTGGATTTTAACTTGAAATTCATTTTAGCTTTGATCCCTCTCTGTATATGTTTTTTTCAAAGGCAAAAGTGGCAGCTTCAATATTGTGCAGAGGGTGGCAGAAAGCCTGAGCCCTGTCCCTGTTGACACAAGGGTGCCAACATCACCCTTGGTAATAGAGATACTATCAGATTTAGTTCCTTACTTATTAACCATGGTAGGACCAGGTCTGATGAGGACCTTTTTCAATATGGATCATTATGTGTTTTTATGCAGTCTGCTTAGTGGTGTTACCTCACTAGTATTGAAAATGTTGCCCTCTTCAAGTGAATAGTGAGTCTGAATATCTCGGCTTTCTTTCCAAATGCTTTCCAAACCTGCTGCTACAAGATCTGTTTCTGAAACCCGGTGAAACAGAAGATTAAATGTAAATCGCTAAGTTGCACAGATACGTGGAAGTTTTGACTTAAAATTATTCTTCTCTGGGTAGGATAGCTAGGAGCGGACAAGATATTCCACAAGAATTGCCCATAGAAATGGCTGGCATACTTCCCTTAGTTTAATGAGGTCAGTAGTGTATACCTTTCACCAATAGCTCAACTGACTGGTAACCTTATTCAGAGAACACTTTCTTCCTATTTCTTTTCCCCATTGCCTCTTCCAGAAAAGCAACGTACAAGTCATTTACCTTTCAGTATCTGTATTGTTATTATACAACCTA
>JAUBOD010000876.1:1566330-1583163 GCA_032353885.1 Nothura maculosa
TTCCCCATTGCCTCTTCCAGAAAAGCAACGTACAAGTCATTTACCTTTCAGTATCTGTATTGTTATTATACAACCTAATGTCTTTGTGTTTTTGTTTGTCTGTGTTAATCTGCAGACATCTGACAGAGTTGCGGTGTTTGTTGCATTCTTTTTTTGAATCCAGTACGTGCTGAGGAGGGATTTGCAGTTTTTGGTCTTATTTTGGGGGAAGGAAGGGACAGGATGTAGGTACTTAACCAGCACCTCCACAAGGGCATTGCATTGAATTCTATGTTAAAGGGGCTGGTTACTTCTGTGTTGTCCAGATGTCCTCAGGAATTGTGTGTGTCAAAACTTTGGCTGACACTTGCACTGGGCATGGTATCTGAAATAGAATAGCACTAGGTAAGTGCAGATGTGGCTCTTATCTTTGCAGTGCTCAGGACCTAAAGCTTGGGCTTAAAGCTTCCAGAGGCCACAGATCTACGTGCGGAGCTCTGTGTGCTCTTGTTGCTGCTACTGGAACAGCAGAGCTGAGAGCCATGGAAACATCATCACCCAACAGTTAATCTAATTGCAAATACTTCCACATCTCTAAGTAGCCCATATCATCAGTCATGTATGGGTCCCATTAAGCTGCATCAATTAATCCTAAAGATGGCCTTAGTACTCCAGCTTGGGAGCTGCAAAGCCTAACGAGGCCTTCTGTGAGAGTGTGTGTGTCTGCCAGGGAAAGCAGCGGGTTTTTGTATTTCAGATTGGTCCCTTGACAAGTTTACAGAGTTGTCTAAGAGTCCTGGTCACGTTTCAATACTTTTTAATTTGGGATTGAGTCACTTGTGTACCCAACTACTACAGTTGTTATTTTGGAAACCAGAATACTGAAATAATTTGTTTCTTGCCTATCAGAAATCCTAACAATGATTTACTGTTTTTAATGTCACAGGCAGAGAAGCTTGAAGCTAAGAAAAGGCAAGACGAAGTGCAGAGAAGGAAGATGTATTCTGAGGATCAATATTAGTAAGTAAAGTTTGAATCTGACCACTGTTGTTTCTCTCCTTGTTATGTGGAACTTATATTTACCATTTCTGTACAAAAACTGATGCCTTTGGAGATGCCTTCAGCAGGGGCATCTGGTCCATTGGCTACAAACTACTGAACTGCAGTTCTGGATTATCTGTCATACTATTAGACTTTACTGGCCAAGATAGCCTGTGTGTGTGGTGGTGTAGGAAGTTTGTTTGTTTTCCTTCTTCAAATAATGTTCTCCTCTTAAATATTTTAACTTTTAAAATTTCCTTGTATTTGAGAAGCTGAGGGTATGCGTTCAAGGAGAAGAAAAAAAGGCCTATTCTCTATTTTCTGCTAACTTATTTTGAAAGATCACAGTGTTTTTATTAAAAAAAACACAATTCTTTTATAAAAAAATATATATCTGGAGTGTGGTACTCTTATAGAAGTAGTGCTTGGATTTTATTTCTTCAAAAATTGAAGTCTTGCAACAGAGAATACAGAGGTACTTACAGTGGTGGATACAGGGCTAAATGGGAAGAGTCACGTGCTGCTGTGTTTCAACAACATAGTTTAAAACCACAGCTACTATTCTGAAACTGTCTTGTCTAGCCATAATTTTCAGGTTTCATCTCTGTGTTTCTACATTTGAAAACAAAAGCTTTATCTGTTTCTAAATATTTTTCTCTTCAGCATCCCTGATCCTGAGCCAACTGTAACAGCTAGGTGACTTCTTTTTCTTTCTGTCTTTTCTCCTCCATAAGATAACCAGAGTCAAGACCTCATGTGTTGGGAGGGATTTGGCTTACTTAGCATTAGACACTGACTCTAAAAGTCCATCCTTTCTATGAGTATAGAGAGCCCCTTGTAGGGAGCAATTTTACCTGTTCTAAAATAAATACCTAATACAAAGAACATGAATCAGCTACTAGAAATTCAGCTCTACTGGCCATAGACAGAGACTGGGCGATTTACTTCAGGAGCCCCTTCTAAAGCAGGTGGGACAGAGTAACTGTCCACACAGTAACTTTTACTTTAATAAGAGAAAATCAGAATCAGAGAAAATGTGGCATGCATCTCTTTCTCACTAGTACCATTTAAAAATAAATAACTTTTAGATATGCATTGGAAGTAACTAGAATTTCTGTTACAGGACTTTTTTCTTTCTTAAGAGAAGCTGCTTTATTCTGTGAGGTCTATTCATCACCACCCACTCCCAGGATACTCCCTCTCTTCTGAAAATTAACCCTTCACTTCAGGAGGGTACTTGATGGCTTTATTTCCCTTTCCTGATCTCTGTGCACTTGTAAGACTGAAGAACCTTTTGTTGCTACACGCTCCAGCCTTTTGGTATTTTTCTACTTCATTTCTTAATCTTGGAGAAACTGCCGTTTGAGCAAGGAATAAAAGGCACATATTGCTAACTGCTGTGCAAATTGTAAAAACTTTATCAAATGTTCAAAATTGGAAATTCTTCCCAATGAGTGTGATACATTTAATACATTAATACTGAGTGCTGTTTTTCCCATTCTCCTGTTTAATTACTACTTCTGGTGAGAGTTGGTGCTGGGGGCAGCATTTTTCCACTTTTTGACTGAAGTAATGCAATGCAGTCCTCCTTCATAGTTCATTCTTTTCATTCAGCTCAGAATGAGATCAGATTTCTCTTAAATTCTCAAAAGATACACTTTGAAAATCACAGAATTACAGAATGACTTTGTACTTTCTTTATCTAGATGAATGAATATGTGATCATTCAATGCAATAATTATCAAAACAGGATCTAAATTACATCTCCCCCTATTTATTTTATTCGCTGATGAAGAAATCTAACTTTCATGAAAATAATGAGGGTTTTCTATATGTAGCACAGCTCTACAATTTAGATGAGGGAATTTAGCCTGCCGTGAAGACCTATTTCCTAATAATACTTCTTTATTGCCAGATTTAGATATGGATTAACTCCTGCACTAATTGATTCCATTGGCAGTACAGTTCTTGACTTGCCAGTTCACTCTACCCTGAAGTATTTATTTTTAACTGATTCAAACCAACTGTAGCACATGACGAAACAGCCCTGTGTGTTAATTACCTTTTCCTTTTCTATCTCTAAATGCTGAAGTAGCTCACCTGTATTCCCTGTGTGATGGATTACTCTATCCTTCTCTGACTTTTAAAACGGCCAATTATGTTCTACGCTAGTAGTTCCAGATCTCTTGCTTTCTGCCCAAATTATTTTTTAATATATAAGCATTAGAGCCATCTTCTTATTGCCTTCCCCTCTTCCTTCTCCTCTGCCTCCATCTTCTATTTTTGCCTTTCCTATTAGGCCTTAGATCTTTCCTTAAACACATTGCAGAAGTCTTCCTCATGGGTATTAGTATTCTGCCCTTGGTGTCACTGTGTGTGGATTTATTTAAGATGAAGTTTTGGTCTATCAAGCTCTGTTACCATGAAGGTTACATATAACTGTGCAAAGACTTATGTACTCTGTGTACTAAACAGACCATAAGGGTCTGGTGAATATTGTACCTGGAGCAAGTAAGTTGAAAACTTGCGTATAGTGAATGCCAGTCTCTACATCTCCACTCATGTGGAGTCAGCTCCATGACAGCTACACATCTCTCCTACTGTATGGTGTAACTCTACTGCCTTCTCCTCTGAAGGAATTTTTCCGTGGACTGAGTAAAGGGTTCTTGGTCAGCAATGAATTTAACTTCGGATTTTGTTGAGATGGGACACGATGTCCAGCACTACTAGAAAGCTGCTGTCATGTAACTCTGACAGTGTGCTAGTTGTCATTAGAGCCATGTAATGCCAAACACTCAGTATTTAACACAGTCCTCAGTGCATGCTGTGTAAAAATGAGTGACTTGTTACTTCCATCATTGTGGAGTCTAGAGGCAAAAAAAGAATAAATATGAGGTTGTGCCCCCTTAATGTCCATCTCGGCTTGGGTATTTTGCTCTCATTTCCTGCTTGTTGGGAGTGGGGCAAGGGAAGGTCATGTGCTGCGTGCAGAGCAATAACCTCTAAGAAATTGTGGCCTGTAGGACTATTTCAAAAATAAGCTGCCTTGTTAGGCTTCTCTAAGTATCCTTAGCTGCAACATTATCTTCTTCAAAGAGATCAGTATCTACTGGTGGTCTCTATTAGCTGAGAAAGCTTTTTAAATTGCTCGCCTGCTTCAGGTGTATCTTCCTGCACAGGATAGAGCCCAGTCAGAATCTTCTCTTGTATGAAGCTCCTTTTCTGTTTGATATGGAAGAAGCATCCAAGAGTCATTAATATGCTGTACTAATAGAGCACAGCAATACACAGAAGTTCCTTGGTTCTGACTAAAATCCTGTTGCTGTCAAAAAAACAGGAACTTCTCATAGAAATCTCTTTTTGAAGGTGTGATCAAATGACAGGAGGACAAAATTACTGCAATCTTGACTGCTGTCTGGCAAATACAGTTATTTCCTAACTCTTGAAAGCTTTTAGCTTCTTTATGCCCAAATATCTCTTAAATTGGACCATATCTATTGTGTCAGTTGCTTGAACTCTTGATACCCTGTGGAAATGAGGTCTTGACTCGCATGTAGAAGTACCAGGATCAGCAACTCTGTTGGCTTAAGTGAACTGGAGCTTAGGTGGACTTAGGTGATTAAGATCCACAAAATCCACAAGGTAGATCTTAAGGTAGCCTGTATAAAAAGCTTGAACAGCTTGCAGAGGTAGACTTTGGGCTAGAGGAGGTGCTCCCCTATAGCTTGTCCTAACAGAGGAGACACACTTGAGAGTTTTGTTGATGACAGCATTTCCCTGGTCCTGACTGTACAGATAACAGATGAGGAAAATGCACACTTGTCTAGATGAATTGCTTGTATGTGAAGTAGTGTGTGGTTATTCTTTTGTTTGTTTGTTTGTTTCTTCTTCTTTCTGTGAGTAATGGTATCTTGGATGCAATTTACATTTCTTAATACCCTGCACTGAAGACTTTATTTCTGTCATTCTAGGTTAAAAGATACTGAATGCAATTGAAAGTTTAGGACCACAGAAGTTTATTCTTTTTGGGAAAAGACTGAGCATCCATCTTTCTTAGTAGGAATGAAGAAGAGATTAAGTGATTTGGCCAAGACCTCCCCCTAGAAGTCTTCCTTTCTTGCAGACACAGAAATTATCACTGAAACTATAATGAGAGATGGCCACCTGATAAATTGCCTTGCTGTGACTTGCTGAGCAGGCTGCATTAATCTGTGCCTGAACTGTCAGATATCTCGTTACAAGATTTTAGCACAGCTCTCTTAAAAGGTGCTTTTGTTTCATTTGGATTTGACTTCCTGGGGGCTGCAGTGTTGGATATAGCCCACCTGATCTCTAACAGCCATCTACCTGCTTATGTAATAGGCTCCCCTGTTTGTATAATGGGAGAAGTGATCTAGCACATAGGGTTGGAGCTTATTGTGAGGGAGGAGGTATTGCATAATGTTTGTTTTACCACTTAATTCCTCCCTTTCATGTATATTCATGTCTTTGTTTTTGTGAATGTTGCACTTTTGTAAAAATTTCTGGCACGGTTGCACCAAGGTCCATGTGTGCATTCCATATATTCTGCTGTGAATTTGGAGCTCGAAACAGAACTTGCTGGAGAGTCACTAAGTGAATATTGCAAATACAATGCAGGAGTTTCACCCAGCCAAGCTGATGTACGCTTGCCTGCCAAAGCAGTCTCTTCAGAAGTCATAAAATGCAAGAAAATAAAACCTGAATCAAAACAGAACTCTTATTTATCTATTTTTACAGGATAAATTCTAGTGTCCTTGCCAGTTTTCAGTCCTCTATGATGTGTGGTTCAAACAGCAGGCTGGTAGCAAATTTTCCCCACAGAAGTGCAAATGTAAACCTGACTTGATTTTCAATGTAGGCTGCCAAAGGGAGTGAAAGAGGACGTGCAGGAACCACACAAAGGTTTACAGCCTTGAGAATCTTTTGTTTGCTTCCTTTCACCACAATGGTCTTCATTTTGTTCATTTGCTCCTGATTATTTTAAGCGTTGTCAATTATTTAGCTAACAGGCAGAAAACTAGGCTTTTATAGACATCCAAAGGGACTCTCTTGAGTGTAGTAATGAAGGCAGTTTATTGAACGCCTGTGAGGTTGCTTTCTAATTGTACACATTAATCTGCACATGCAAGCTGGCTGAAAATATAGAAGCAGATTGCACATGCAGATGGAGCACACAGAATGGAAGATCTATGCAGTAGACTTATACAAAACTGCATTTTCCTTAAAACTGGATTTATGTTTATTACTTCAGATAATAAATGAAACTTGATGTCTAAAATAACTTCCTAGAATATTGGATGAGTTGGTGGGAGGAAAGAATAGTCTAGCAGTATTATTTCATCCAGTCGGGAAAACAAAACAAAAAAAAAAGGCAAGTGGGTTGATAGGAAAAATTAGTTCTAGATGTGGGTGGGAAGTGAAGGAAATAAGTCTGCTGAGAAAATGGCTGTATTCTTTGAACCTGTTTTTATACTTTGTACAAGCCTTGCACCTAAAAAGAAGTGTCACATATTTTGTTCATGTCCAGGAAAAAAAAAAAAAAAAAGAACTCTCTCTATTGAGGACTTGCAGACAGGAATGTGCTGCCAGCCAAGGATAGCACGTTTTGATCATTAAAGTTAGATTTCTCCCAGTCTCCTGTTGCATGCCTGCCCATGGATCCCTGTGAAGTCTGTGAGTACTGTGTGTGTGAGCTTGGAATGTAGCTACCGAAAGGAACTGAGGTAGAAGGTGAGTAAATCCAGTACTGGAAGCAGTGCCTTTCTTCCCAGTAAAGGCTATTGGGAGGGAGTTATCAAATCGTGCAGGAATCTCCTGGGCTAAATATTAGACTCTTTCACCTAATAGCTTCTAGGAAAAGATGAATCAGCCTATGGAAAAAAATGTGCACTAATTCTTGCTGATAACTTTGCATGTGGCTCACTCAGCTTTTCTTTTTACCCAAGTTACTTTCCTGCAGGCATCTGTTAGACTTGAGGTAGAAGAAAAAAGTTAGCCTCTGTGTAGGATGAGAGGACTACCTGTTACCAAGAGATGGCAAATGGTTTTACTACTTTGCCCCTTGTCATAGCCCAGCCGTGGGAAACATGACGGTTCCTTGTAACTTTCTAAACCACTTTTACAGAGGTTTATCACAGTGGCAAAGCAGTAGATGTGGGTATGTATGGACTGTACACAGGCAAAAAGGTACTTGATTTCCACTGAGACTGCTTTCTACTTTCCTACTGAGTTAACTTGAACATAAGTGCCTTTGGATTATTGTTTTTATTTTTGATAAGCCTTAATATTGACCTCCAGTTTCATTCTCACTTACGCAAATGATTTTTCACACGTGAAAATCCCAAGTACAGCTCCATCTGCAGTCTTTCTCCATCTCTCAACATAGAATCTGCATAAAATTTGCATAACTCAGTACTCATCCCATCTTATCAGAGCATAGACTTCATTTAATTTGAATGTCCTGTGTTAAGTTACATAATAAGAGAATGAAGTGTCCTAGCACCAGTCAACCTGGCTTGTCAATCATAGCAATCGACTGCCCGGATTGCACGTGGCAATGCACATGGTGAAGCCCTGGATGAGGACAGAGCAAGAAC
Source organism: Nothura maculosa (assembly GCA_032353885.1). Lineage (NCBI taxonomy): Eukaryota > Metazoa > Chordata > Aves > Tinamiformes > Tinamidae > Nothura > Nothura maculosa. Next base: position 1,573,968 of record JAUBOD010000876.1, read on the forward strand.
AAGGAACAACCTGAACGGTTCATGTCTGCATCTGCTGATTGCTGGGGCTGTTCTTACAAAATGAAGGCAGCTTTTCTTGCTGGGAGCCTGTGGTAGTGTTCATGCATCTCGCTCTCTGCAAAAGTAGGTGTTATGCTTGGCCAGTTGAGTATGTTGAGGTGGGGAGAAGTGTGCAAATTATTGTTAGGGCTGTGAAAAGATGTCTGATATAAAATTGAGATTTCCCCGTTTTGAGAAGCTCCTGTTTTTAAAAGTCATCATGAGACTTGTGCAGAATTACGAGACTAACACTGTGCATGCATGAATTTTGCTACTTAAGTGAACTTGGAGAAAATGGTGGATTTTCGTGTTAGTGTAGCTCACTGGCACTGAATTTGGAAGCTGATGTGTTCTCTGTCATTCATTACTGTATGCTACTTTTGTCTCCTTAGTCAATGTCTGCTTAGTCACATGTTTTCTGTCTGAAATGGCTGTAATGATTCACCTAGGCTGGACTTGTTTATTTTCTTTTTATTGCTTTGTTTGGATGGCTCTTGGCTTGCTTGTAGATACTTTGTTAGAGTAATATTCTAATACTGGAGATTCTGTAGCTTGGGAAAAGAGTTTAGAAGCTGTCTTGTTTTCAGTAGTAATAACAGTGGTCATTATCATTTAAAAGTTGCCAAGAGAAATAGATTTATATATATATAAAATATATTTATGATATATTCAAAAGTAATACGCTTTTTTAAAGTACTAGCATTAAAGCCAGTATGTTCTGCTGTACCCTGGCATTTCAATATCCATCAATTAAAGCAAAAGAATCAACTGCCACTAGTTTCATTGGGAACCAGTAATGAAGATTACAAGCAGCCTTTTCTAATATATGCATTTTTAATGTTAGCCTGCAAAAACAGATTTAAAAAAAAATCTAGAGCTTTATTTGTATGCAGGGAGAAAAAAATCTTTTCTTTACATCTTCTTTCAGTGGAAATGTAAGGACACAGTGAAATAAACCTAGCCACAAAAAGCTTCCTAGAACTAATCTTGGATGGAGGAAGATTGTGGGAATTGGGTGCACATCCTTTATTCATGTCCTTGGGGCTGAATCTTTTTCAGGACTGGGTCTTCCCTTCATCTTGCATGCGTACACTTTCTGATGGCAAACTAGATGAGTGTTAAGACCCGTGTGATACAAGTAGTCCATGCTGGTTTCCTGTGTAGGACTTTAGACCTTAAGTCTGCACTTAAGGTCATTGTGGATCTTCAACGATTACCTGCTGGAGCTGATGCCCAGAGAGTCAGTGGCACTTTCTGCATCTCAGTTTTCAAGGCTGGGGATCCTATTAGACCCTATAGAGGACCCTGTTAGACCCTATCTAGGCCACAGAAAACCTAATTTGTCACAGCATATGCATTTTGTCCCCCCCAAATATGAAATATTTATAGATTCTCTGATCTAGAGGTAGTTTGGGAGTGTCAGTTATAAATTGTGAAGTTGCATTATTCTCAGTGGAACACATGACTATTTCTGTTTTTTAGTTTCCCTATTTTTATGAATATTTCTATTTTTATTTTTTTTTCTTTTTATGAAAACTTTTTTTCATAAAAACTTTCAAAAAGTTATTTACAAAATGCAAGCAAGTAGTCTGCTTAGATAACAAGTGCAAAACTAAGAGCCATATATCTTGGAAGTAGAGAAGCTTCTGTAGAATCTGCAAGGTGGACTGATTTCTCCAGTTGGGAAATGTCCCTGCTTTTGTTATACTATTACCCCAGAAACAGAATCAGTATTTCTTCCCATTAAAGCTCTTAGAAACTTCAGCCTCCAAATTCACTTTTTGATTTACAGCTGCTCCATCTATACTTTATAAATTAAATGATATTATGGACTAAGTAACTTTTAAGGCCAGCAGGAGTGAAACTGCCTGCCTCCATTGCTTGCAAAGTTTTTACTCCCTAAAATGAGGCAAGTGTACCCAAAATGGGAGTTATTCATGGCTAATATTAAGTACTGGGAAGCATCCAGGAGTTATTTGTGCATATATTAAGGTGCTCTTTGGAACAGGTCACAACTGCCAGCAACTGTTCTGACAATATAGATAGATGGCTGAGTTCCTGTGTTAAGAGTATTGCCTAGCACTATTAAGCACACCAGGAGCTGTTGTTAGGAAAGCAAAAAGACACTCTTCCCCACTGCGTAATGGGAAGCAAGGTTAGAAAAACACAAAATACCAGCGTAAGAACATTCCAACTTACAGTACTCAACTGTCGTCTTCAGCCTGGTGCTTCCAGGGCAAGGGAGAGCCTGGGGCTTCCCCGTGCTGGCAAGAGCTCAGGTTAGCACCTTACTCATCAAGAGGAGGGCACCATCCTCTTGAGTTGTTTAGATTTTGCATCTCCTTCTGTCTAACTATTTGTGAGGGGCAGAAGGCTGCCGATATATGCAAATTAATTGTGTTTCTTCAGCTCTTGCTCTTTCCTTTCTGTCAGTCCTTCCAGGGAAATGCATTTCCTGCCATCTCTGATTAGCCCTTGAAATTTTGTGCTAGGGAGATGTTGCACCAACTGTCTGCATGTGGAACACCTATGAAACACTTTGATATGCTTATTTCTTCCTAGAGATGATGTTTGCCTCTCTAGGACATTAATTGAACTGTCATTCCTCTGCCTTCCCTCTTTCCAAGCAACATAACTTATGTTATGCCTTGCATTAAGATTTTAGGATAAATATTATGAAAAGCACCACACAGACAACACTTTGATAGTCTGGGAACTGAAGATCTATTGCTAGGTTTCCATAGAGGTGAGGCACAATGTATTAAAATGTATGACTGACTTGACAGTGTCCTTCTTCAGTCAGTTTCAGAATTCTGAACCACTTTCTTGCAAAAGGAACTCTATAAATTTATTACTTGGTGCAGTGTAGTAGGATGTCTAAATGTGTTCAGAAGTCTTGCTGAGAAGCTTGATTTGTTTCCACCCTTGTAATTATAGTTTCTAGCACTGAAGCTGAGTTATCTTTTCAGATAATCTCCCTAACAGATCAAGGAGTTGATCTGGGAAAGACAATATCTTAACCCTCCATGCCCATCTTTTGCCAATAAGATATGGAAAATGTCTATATTTTCCATGCCAGGTATTAGGAAATCCAGCTGTACCCCAACTGCCAAATAGCAAAATCGTGTAATAATGAGAGGGACTTCTGGGGATCATTTGTCTTGCCTATCTGCCCTCTTGCCCCTCTGCCGTCTCTATGTTGCCTCGATGCCCCCTGCTGAAGGAGGGTAAGGTAGAGCAAGTTTTTCAGGATCATATACAGTCAAATTCTGACCACCCCCAAGGATGGGCTCTCCATAGTCTTTTGAGGCAATCTGTTTCTATATTCAATCTCACCATCGCAGCAAAGGTGTGGGGTTTTTTATGTTCAGGTGGAATTTCTTGCCTTTTGCTTTGTGCCCACTGCTTCTCATCCTGACCTGGGCACCACTAAGAATTATCTAGACCCTTCTCTGTATACCCTCCCACTAGGTATTTCAAAATGTTGATAGGATCCCCTCCCAGAGCCTTCCTTTCTCCAGTCTTCTTTCTCCAGAGTTCCAGCTCTCTTAGCCTCTCCTCATGTAAGAGATGCTCCAGTCCCTTAATCATCTTTGGGGCCTTGTGTTGGACTGGCTTCCATAAATGCATGTTTCGCACGCAGGGGAGCCCAGCACTGGACCCAGCACTCCATGAGCCCTGAGCAGAGGGGAAGGCTCACGTGGCCCCATGCTCTTCCCAGTGCAGCCCAGGATGCCCTTGGCCTTCCTTGCCACGGGGCACACTGCTCATGGTCAGCTTGCCTGCCGGGAGCCGCAGACCTTCTCTGCAAAGCTGCTCTCCAGCAGACTCTTTTCTGCATAAGGTTGGTTGTCTTTAAGTGCAGAACTTCATATTTCTCTTTGTAATCCGCCTAGATTTGTATCTGAGAACTTGCTGAGGGTGCAAAATCTCTCTTCATAGAGAAGGAGACTACTCATTTATTTAAAGCTCTCTACAGAAGTATTTAGTTTTTCTGATATAGAAATAAATTGTTCTTTTTGGCATAACTAAAAAAAATACTAAATTTTAAATGTATAACCTAAAACTTCTAAAATTACTCTTCAATAGCATCACTCATCTACTTTTTTTTTTTTTTTTAGGAGGAATTTTGTATTCTTAAAGCTTGGGTGAGAAGAGACCATTAGTTCATTTAACCTGGCACTCTGTATAGCAGAGAGTCTTATATTTCATTAGGTTCTTTCTGTATTGTGTGTGGCTAAGATCTATATTAATTCACCCTGCAATAAAGAAAAGGATGAATGATCTGGGAATATTAAGACTCTCAAGCTTTACCTTGCACAACCTGAGAATAACCAGTGATCTATATTTTAAAGCCTTTTTTTTTTTTGGTATTCTGTACAGTAATACAGAAGAACTTGTGATTAAAAAATAATAATAATGTAATTCTCTCCCTTTCTCCTCCATTCTCTTCAATATACCCATTGACCAGCGGGAGATTTTCCAAAACTGAATCCGCTGTCCTTTGAGGACACAGAGTGAAAGATAAAACCATGCTTAATAGTCTGTTTCAGCAGTTAGTCATCATCACTGCTTGGCAGCCTAAGGTTTTTCTCCAAGGTTAAGATGCCTTTAGTATTGACCTCTTCTCCCCACAGAGCTCACTGGTTGCTCTGTAAGCAAAGCAAATGTCTTTGTGTTGTTGAATTCCTTTTGAAGGGCTCTTTCTGCTTTCAGTTCAGTACTTTCATGCTTTCTTTAAAATGGCAGTGAACTACTGTGTCTAAAGCTGTGTACAGAAATAAAATTGCCTCTTTCCTCCAACTTGATTCCTTTGAATGAGCAAAGAGTTGAATAGATATGCCTGGGTCTGCAGGTTAGGAAATTCAGATTTCTGATCCCAGCGCTGCAGCTCTTGCATCCTGCATTTGTTTAAATGCTGCTCTTAGGACTTTGTTTAACTATACTTTGTTGGAAGTGTGAACGAACTGATGTCACCTTGAAAATCTGATTAATAAGGGATATGATTAGAAAAATGGTTACCTTTGCCTTAATAAGAAATGACAGTGTTGTGCAATTCTATTTCAACTAAGGACAAGAGAAATTATTTAAATGCACTTTAAATAACACTTCAAACATGAAGTAATCCATTGTAAGCATGTGTTGTATTAACCGTGAAGGAAAATACCTTAAAATAATCTTTAAAATTACTTATCTGACATTCATAAATCTAATAGAAATATATCCAACCAATCAATGAAGTAATTGTCATCTGCTGAAGTCCAGTGGTATGTCGGCCTGTTTTAGGAGCTTGACAAGAGGGAAAGAAAGCATAGCCACTACAGACCCCTAACATGGAAATGACAGTAATTATTTACCTGAAAATGCTCCTGACAAATGTCTTATCCATGATATAGCTTCTGTTTCAGCTCTCCCCTTTCATTCTGTCTGTCTCCATAACCTTTTGTTCCACCTGTGATGTTTTTCAGTAGTCGTATGATAAAATGCCTAGGCTAGATTCCAAGGATGGAATAAAAAACTGGGTTTTTGTTGTTGTTGTTGTTTTCTTTTTCTTTTTTTTTTAAAAATGAAAGCACTAACAATTCTATTTGAATTGTATTTCTTTGTAGCAAAACCAATGAATTATTGAACAGATTGGACTTGGGTTTGCCAAAGAGTGATTCCTGTCAGATTGCAAATCGTGGTCCAGAGTCTACAGCATGGGTAAGTAAAACCATGGAATGTGAAATAATCTCTGTCAGTTTTGCAGGTGCTGCCAATAGTGTAACATTAGAGTATTCTAATTGAGCTTGAATGTCCAGACATAATTCAGTGAATACCCGGAATCCTTCTGGGTGAATGAGGTTGCTTACATCATTCTATGATACACTGGCACAGTTATCCTGCATAGTAGGGGACAGCCTTTATTATTCACTGGTCTCTCCCTCATAACTGAGAGGCAGATTTATATTCTTGGTTCAGATCAGAACCTTAAACATGTCTGTACCCATCAATTGGTGGCAAGCTTTTATGAGATCTCAGCTGGCTTATGTCAGTGGATGCTGTCTGTGTTGGAAATCTAGTCAGAGAACCTTATTCAGTGTGTCATAAAAGTGATTCCATAGACTACTCTGGGACTTTGTCCCTGTTTGAATGAGCCTAGAATCAATGTAGTTAGAGCAGATGTGAAATATTGCTTAAGTTCTAATTATTCTAATTGTTTCAAAAAGGTTTTTTTCATATTTGGACAGTCTCTTCATGTCTAAACCAGTCTTTTCCCTGATGGAGAAACTTGCAATAAGGCAATTTAGGCGCATTAACTCTCAGATAGAAAATCTCTCATTTAGGGAACCCCTCAGTAGAGGGAAACCTGCAGCGGATGGCTGCGTGGACATAAATTATTATTTTGGACAACAATCTTAGATGAGCAGAAACCTGAGCAGCCCTCAGTTCTATGGAGCCTTGAACATCTGCCATTGAGAAAGGGAGGAAAAGATTCTCCTGAGAGAAAAAGATTTTTCTCAGGAGCCAAGGAAGTATGCCAGACTTTGTCCCATGTATAGAAATTATCACAATATGTGGAGCTCTCTCTTGCTGTAGTATCTCTTCCTGTGTCTCAGCTAGCTGAACGGAGGTGATGCTGAAAGTAGATTCCTTTTCCCTTTGCTTCCTTGGGTCATATTGAGGCTTTGAATAAGATAAATCTTAGTGTAGCGTAGGCATATGTACAGCTTAAGGTCACCAAACTCTGCAAAGTAGGACTGGCCCACTGAAGTAAGAGTCTCTTTGTAGTCTCGAGGAGATTAGCTATGTGCAATACATGAAGAGAGGAGGAAAAAAAAAAAGTCTGGAAATCACTGCTTCTTCTCTGTGAAGCACCCTGAACAACAGGGAGCTGGTCCATTGTTGGTGGCAGACTCTGCTCCTTGGCCTCTCTCAGGGCATTGGGATAAGTGAGTGCATGTCCCCAGGGCTATCTTGCACGACAGGACTTCAGGGCTGTGTTCCTGTATCTATGCAGAAGTGCAGGATGCCTATAAGAACACTGATATTTTTCAACTTTTTCAACTGTATCTTTCTCATTGCTTTTTTAGTTTTTTTCTTAGTTCATCTTTAGCTTCAACAATATCCAGCCAGATAAAATAGCAGGTTTTTGTAGTGTTCTTTATTGATATCGGCTGCTGTTGCATGCCTGTTGTGTGACAGCATTTGAATACCTTTGAGACTCGATTTATTATCACTCGCTTATAATGCAGCAAAGCAGTTAGCAAAATGGATGCAATTTGGATGAAGCACAATTTGTTGCCATACTCACAGCCTCTGTGCCCTACAAAAGGGCACCTAACCCTTGAGTGAAGCACATTCCAATGATTTGTTACCCAGATAGAATTGGCATAATATCAAATCACTTAACCTGTGGGGAAACTCATACTCTAATTTTAATGTGATATTGGACTCACCCCTTGTTTAGAGTAACTGGAACATTCAGCATCAATTTATCCAACAAGTGCTTGAGTGCCCATCAAGTGTTTTATACCTTATTCATATACACACACACACACACACACCCCCACACACCCACCCACACACACACACATACACAATCTATCTATCTATCTATATATAAATGTTCTAAAACCAGCTGTGGTAGGCAGTGTCATTTTGACTGTGGTGTTTGTTTTGGGGGTTGTTGTTGTTGTTGTTTGCTTCTTTTCCGTGCCCGTTATTTCTTTGATTTTGGTACTCATTTAGTGCATCTTGTTCAAATATCACTGTCAAGTATTACTTAAATGCATGTGGAAAAAAAAATGCCTCCTTTTGAGTAATTTCATGTCACTGGTGACTTTTTTTGGCCCACTTCTTTCATCAAGTTCATAATTAATTTTAATCCTGTCTTTTTGTCTTCCAACTTGATTAACATACACGCCACACAATCCTCCAAGCCATTACTGAGAGTAATGAATAATATTGGACCCAGAATGAGTCTCCCTGGACACATGTAACAACTCCTCCCAGCTCAAAATTGAGCTATTAATAATGGCTTTCTCTGTTCAGCCCTTTTAGCAGATTATGTGCCTGTCGTTTTAATGGTGTCATTCTGAACCACATATATCAAGTTTGAAGAACATTGTGTAGACCTGCATCAAATCCCTTGCTGAACTCAATCTGTGTGCAGCTAGACCTGCATACTTTTCATGTTAAGCAACAGTGGTTTATCATTTAGTGTGCTGCGCATAGACTCTGTCTCTGCCCAAAGACTTTGCAGTTTAAGGACCAAGGACTTGATCCTAGTCTAGAACTTTGCAAGTAGCTACAATTTCAGAGAGACCTGGGTTAGTTATTGCAGGGAACTGCTACATGGTCGTGTATATTATTTGTGATTTACACAAATAAAATACACAAGATTTGTTACTTCACATTTTTGTTTCTCTTAGTTGCCCTTCAAAAACAAGCAGGATCTCTTGACTTGAGAGAGATCTTCCTAAGATCCTTCCTTTCTTCCACATACTCTTTTCTGTACTGACATGAGAAATACTCCTGGATTACTCTTTTATCAAGCTTCCCTTCTGCTTTGTTATTCTGGTAATATTTCCAGACCTTTTCTTCCTCAAACTCCCCATCTCATTATCACATATGCCAATAGGATATTTAAGGAGTTTATATACTTGTCAGTTGGACAAGCAAGATAAGCAATAGCATGTGCACTGGGTGGTTTATTGTAATGTGCCAATGGACATTTAGCCCAAATTATTATTTTTTAAAAATACTTCCAACTTATATTAGTGTGAAGACTTGAATTTTCTTAAGTGACCAGAATCCATCAACCATTTCTGTTGTGTTAATTACTCTTATAATCATTTGGGGCGAGGTTTGGGATTTTGGTGAGGTCTCCTCTCCCTATCAATATGTTTTATATGCTCTGTTGAGCAACAGACTAGAAGCCATACTTACAAGCAAGCTCTTCGAGAGGATGAAAACAGAAGATTAAAGGAAATGAAGCAAGAACAACGGAGAAAGGTAATTGTACATTAACAGTTTGCATATTGTATCATTTTTGCATGCTGTGAAACCAATTAAATGCATTGATTACTGTAGCCTAAGCACAGAACTTCTCTTTAGGGGAAAGTGATTGGGTCGTTGTTTTCAAATATTGTGAGAGAGATGAGCCACACTGTAA
>JAUBOD010000876.1:1593946-1608227 GCA_032353885.1 Nothura maculosa
AAAGTCTTATTTAATTTTTAATAAACAAATGTCTCATTTTTATAAATGTTTTGCCTCATACAGAAAGCAATTATCCCGGTTATTGGGATCTCAGAGAGAAAAAAAATAAAGCGCCTACAGAAGCTGCAGGAATATCAATGTGTACATTTTGTTCTGTACCCAGGCAAAAAACTTCAGAGACTTAAACTGAAGTAGCTTATGAGTAGGGAGCAGGAGAGAGAATGCAGTTATTTTTATTCATGTTGTTGTTTATGAAATACTGTATTTATACACATAGCTTCTGCTTGAGCATTTGCTGTTGTATTGTTGATAGAATCTTTCAAATGTTTTTAAAATGTTACAATATACATGGGAGAAATAAAACTAAATGATTTTTGATGTTATTTCATCTTCTTTCCTTTTTCTATGATGAGATTGACCAGTTTTTCCCTTTTACCTGTATTTACAGGAAGTTTTACAGTATTTGCAGGAGTTTAAAATTCAGTTCAGGTAAAACCTTCAGGTTCAGCAATAGCTTGTTCTTTCCAAATAGTTGGAAGCTCCAAAAATTTTTTTAAAAAAGAAAGAAATTAGCAGTGCACACAAAATTACTTCCTGTAATTACCTGCAACTTCTTTTACACGAGTGGGGAACAGTATTGCAAGTTTGGCTTTGGTTTCTTGTTTCTTTTCCCTGTATTTTCATGGAATTGAAATAATATATCTCTTTTTTTGCAAAGAACGACATGCTGATGCTTTCCGAGAGTCAGATGTACAACTAAATATGCCTAGTGAAAAAGGAAGATGTGCAGCACGTGATGCATAAACCATGCAGATGAAACAAATATCCTGCATTTACAAGCATCTTAGACAACATTACAGACTTCCTGTACAGATTTTTCTGTCCACAGATGTGCCAAAATATTTTTTGACCAGTATTTTCTTGGTACAATATGTCCATTTCATAATGGATGACTTGAAGGGTGGGTGGGATGCATGTACGTGCATGCACATGTATTTTAAAGAAAATGTCTTTTCTTTAATCAGGTCCTCTTGTACTAAGGCTTGCAGGTGGTTGTTTTGAAGTAGGGACCTTGCAGCTTCTCCACATTGGGAGTTCCGTATTCCTAAGTCCTACTGAGGAGGCTGAGTGAGAGGGGAAGTCACCATGGCCACTGACAAGTTAAAATGCAGTGTGATCATGTTGCTGTGTGGAAGGGAGAGAGAAAAAAAATCTTATTAACCTGCTGCTTTCATATTCAGGAACAGTGATGGCAAATCACCTTGGATAACCTCTTCCATTAAGCTTGTCTACTTTCTTTTGGCTATCTTCAAAGATGAAACTTCATCGCAGCCTTCAAAGTGCTTTCTGTTATCCAGCATTTCAATCTCTTATTTGAAATGCTCTCCACAGCGTTCAGCTATTTCAGTCATTGACTATTCCAGTCTTTTATAATGGCAAAGTGTCTAAATTTTCCCTGTGCTATCTTTCTGAGCAGAACAAACAACTCTATATGAACAGTGGCTAGGCAATGTCTTTGACAGCCATGGCCTGCCATGGAGATGATAAGAAGTTACATGCGTATGAGAACTGATGTTATGAGGATATCTGGAAATAGCTTTTCTTACTCCATTGGAAGCCTTCAGTATCTCAAAATTACCCCCTTCCCCTAAGAACACCTTGCCAAGACTTTTAAGTTACTACCCTTTTACTTTAGAGAGTATGACATCATTTTAAAGGAGTTGTAATGAAATGGACTTGCTGTAGACTGGAAGCAGGCTTCATATCAATAAACAGTTTAGGAACTAATAGCTTTTGCTATCTACCTGTTGCAGTGAAGCTTTGAGGAGAACTATTTATATTCAAAAAGTTTCCTCTGGCTATAAACTTGCACAGCCAAAATTAATTATTTGTTATGCAGTGATATGAGAGAAGATTTTATTTATGTGAAAGTAACATCTTTGGTCATTTTGAAAATTACCTGCACTGATGATGTTGCTAGTGTTTCAGAAACACATCTTGCTAATGAGAATAGTATAGGGGAAGGGTTTAGGACAGGAACCACCCTAGCTTTATCTATGTTGATACAAATTTGTGTCAGTAGAATGGCTAAACCCTGAGAATCAGCTGTTTTGAATTTCAGTATGACTTGACAGCACAATTCCTGCCTAGATTTCTTTGGACCATCTAAGTCAGGAAATGCCTTCCTCAGAAGAAATGCAATGTTCATTTAAGGATTTACAGTATTGTTGCATGGAGCAAATCCATGTCTCCCACCTTGAATACCTCACCTGTGAGGCTCTTAATGGTGGGACTCATCAGTGAGGCTCTGATGGCTTTTTACACACCCCCTGCTCTATGCTAAAGGACAAAGTTCTCAGGGAAATGAGAAGGGGGATGTCTGTATAGCCAAGAGCTGGATGAAAGGATGATGAATGTGTATGATGTGGCTCTTCCTGCTCTGTCCATCCCATGCAGTGCCTCAGTCTGCCCTGAGGACTCTCTCCCATGCTCACTTGCTCTTTTGCACTCACCTCCAGGTGCTTGTTTTCTATAGTCCTGCTCCTAGAGAATATACTCTTTTCCACAGAAATCCTTTCTGCTCCCTCTGTTATGCAGTTCCTTCTTTCTGTTCTGTCATACCACCTTTCTAACTAAATATCTCTCTTTCTCTCAGCAACTGAGTTGAATCAGATGCCTATAATCTATATGTTATTTCTGGCATTCCTGGTCCAGTCAAAGAATTGGGTCTCTAAGACGTCTAGCAACAATTGGATGAAATGAGCGTAAAGGTTGCTTCAACTTTTTTTGTTTTGCAGTCACTATTCCCACTTCTCAAAGAGATATTTGCTTCACTGCACTCTAGATTACCTATTTACCTATCTTTCCCTATCTCTTATACTGTCCACAGCTGTCTTCATCTCCCACTTTCACTCTTTCCTCTCCTTAATCCACACTTTCCACTTACATCTCACAATCCAAGAAATAGTAATTGTGTCTTCTTGCAGAGAGGAAAAAAAAAAGATCTTGTCCCAACTCGCTCTAAATACCAATACCTCCTTTCTCTTGTTGCTTGCTTGCAATAATTCTATAGTTTGAAGTCATTCTTTCTGTATCTAACATCTGACAGCCTTTAATCAAAATCTCAAATGATTATTTTCCACTGCACCTTGAAATTGGCTCTCTGTCTTCAACCCCCTTTCCTGTTAGCATCTGCCAGTCTCCTTTCTCTCCAGCTCTCTGATGTCCCTGTGCTTGCTCCCTCAACACTTCGGGGAAGGTCTGCAAGACCCTGGATGCCATTTTCAGTGCATCTGAGATGTGAACAGCTCCTTTTTCTCCCTTACCTCTTGAGAATTCCTGCAAGTGCCCCTCACTTTCTGGAATCAATGCCTTGTCTCATCCTGCCTTAAAGGATAGTCCAGCAATCGTGGGCACTTGTGGCAGATGCCAGTGTTATAGGCAGAGGGGAAGTTTTTGCTATAACTGGGGCTTTGTGGTAATGCAAGCATAAAGTTGAGATGCACTTGCGTTTCTGCAGCCTCTTATTAAAGGCTTTCTGAAATTTCAAATCATTCCAGGCATCTCATCTGAATTCCCTCCAGCCTGCTGTCATTTAAAGAAGTGCTGCTTTTTTTTTTTTGGTGCCAACATTAATTAATTTTTTATTTTGCATCCTCCTATTCTGTGTTCTTTGCTGTTTGATCTTGGCACCTACCTCTTTAATTAAAGCAAGGTAAGCCCAGATTCTCAAGCAGTCTGGACCTTTCTCTAGAGTCTGCCTTTCTCACTTGCTCATCTCGTGGTCATGGCTCAACTATGACCTTGCCACAGCTTTCTCCTTGCTCTTCCCACTCAATCCATGAATTAACTACATTTGGATGAAAAGCTTTATGAGAAATATTCTTTCTGAAAGATTTTATTTTTTGGAAATCTCATTCCAAGCAGTATTTTATTTTAAATTCTTATGGGTTTAATTTGCTGTCTTATGTAACTGATATTTTAATGTATGAGTATACATACTAATAATCTCATGAGAAGTGCATCCTATTTATTTGCAAAGTTTTATCTTTCACTAAGCCACATTTTACAGTACTAACTATATTACTGTCCCTTAATTCTTTATTGAACACATCCTGTTTTGCTTTCCTGAGATTTTTGTCTTGGATAAGCATTAAACTGACAGAGCAGTAGTTACGTTTTCAGCACTTTATCCTTTAAAAAATATTGAAATATTGTTTCCTGTCATCCCTGTTCAATCTTTTGGATATTCACTGTATCTCAAAGGACTTTGCCAGTCCCACTTTGAAAACAGCACTTCAGCAATCTCCTCAGTCAATGCTTTCAAAGGCAGTGGTCCAAATTTTATGTGTTGTTACTGTTTAGTAATCTGCTTTGCTGATGGAATAAAGAAAGAGAGTTTTGCATTTTAATCTGGGAATAGCAATATGTCTCTTTTCCAAAGCTAAATGAAGACGTTATGCTGAGGAAAAAAAAAAAGGACGTTGAGATTTTGTAGTTTTGCCTCCTCTTTGTCACAGTTTTTATTACTGCACTAATCAGTAAGTGTTTTGCTTAGTTACCCCTTTCTCTGCCTGCACTGCGATGTTTCTCTGCAAGTAGACACCTAGGTGATCTAGTAAGCACCTAATCCCAGATGACCCTGGCCTCTTGACAGGAGATATTCTCCACTCCCAGATAGTTACAAATTCCTCCCAAATTACAAAATTCCTGGCAGTTTGGTTCATACAAGCTGTGGTGCATTGGCAGGTAATGACAGAAGAGACAACATGCTTCATGTTTGCGTAATTTGCTCTTTTCAGATAGGCTTTTATCCATAAACATTTATATTTGTTCTACCAAGCGAAAGGTTTGGTACCAGCCTGCAAAAGAGAAAAAGTTATAAGAAGAGGAAAACAGCAAAGATGGTTCTGGTGTGTCTGTGACATTGACGTTCTCTTAGAGCTGTCACTTCAAAGCTTTGGGAAATAGCATGGTCCTAAAAGCCAAGAAAAAATGTCAGCTAGCCCTGCTGTTAATTACTGTCTTCATAGTGGTAGCCAAAGATTTCTGATTTAATCAGTTGAATTTCTTCAAGGCATTTCCTTCCTGAAACAGAGTATCCCATTCTGCCATTCTGATTTAGATTTACTCCGCTTTTGGAGACAAATGCTAATGTTTTTGACATTTTTATAAATATATGTGTGTGTAAAAAAAAATTGCAGAAATGCTTGTATCTTGATTAATATATTTATTGCATTTTTTTTCAGACAATTGAACTACTTCTGTCTCTGTGAAAACTGTGGGGTAATAGTTACTTTTGTAGCATGTCTCAAAGGTTGCTGTAGTCAGCACAATGAAGCAACTCTAGTGCCTTCAGTCCTAGAAATTCACTGTTCTTATTAAATTAGGCACTTGAGTCAGCTCCATCTATACAAATTTTAAGAAGTAGTTACTGTGAACTATTTTCTTTTTTAATTTTACTTATGAATGCACCCACTTTTGTTTTGCTCAAATAAAATTCCCAAAAAAACCTCCTCCTTTCATTTCTCCCAAAGAGAAAAGAGGTCAAAGGGTAACAATTTGATCAGCTGGAGGAATTGCGGGGGTTAGCCTTTATTTTATGTGACTTTTCAGAAGTTCTGCACTACCCTGTCACACTGAATCAATCCTGATGAATTCTCTGGTCTCTTGAACTTTTATGTTTTCTATATGTGAGATCAAAACTCAAAGTGCCAATTACTCTACTCTTTAAATCAATGCCTCTCTTGGCTCTCCTTCAAAAACAGACTGTGTGAAGCAGTGATTTATTCTTTTTTCACTGTTTAATCTAGAAAATGCATTGCTGTGCTCTTTGTACCCCAACAGTTATCCCTAGGCAGAAAGTAATGGGAAATTCTGGTACTGAAATAGGTTAAATGGACAGGAAGCAAGACCAACTATAAAGATTAGATAAATAAATGGACTCCAGCAATCCTTACCTTACAAGTTCTGTCTGCTGTTGACCACAAGTGGAATGGTCAGCATTTGGGTCTTTTGAAAATTGAAGATCTTTCAAAGATTGGAGATTTAGGTCTGTTGTCACAAAATGGGCATGCAAAATGAATACAGTGCTGTAGGTGTGTGGGTATATGAACAAGCACTAAAAACAGATGCTGTTGCATCTTTTTGTAAAACTTAAAATTGATATGGAGTATCTTTCTCGTAAGTACTATTTTCAAAATAATGTAAGTAACAGAAATCCTTAGAGCACTCTCTTAATGATATGAGGCAGAAGTAGGTATATGCAACCATGGAATAGATGGAAACAGACCACATAACGAATTTGTAGTGTATTGGTCCTCCAAAAGCATTTTATTTTGTTTGAGGAGTGCTCCTGAGCTTCAACTATCCAAAGAGCAGGTATATGCTAGCCTATCTGGAAGGTGACTTTTGACATGTGAATCAGCATCTGTGGATGTCCGTATTTCTTCACTGTTGCTAAATTTTAGGCAACATGAATCCTAACCTTAGCTATATAGCAGCTAAGTGGTTTATTTGTCACATATTACAGAATCACAGAATAACCAGATTTTGAAGGGACCTCAGGAGATATTTGGTCCAACTCTCCTGCTCAAGTGGGGTCACTTAGAGCAGATTGCTTTTGAGTATCTGCAAGCATAGAGACTCCACAATTTGGCAAACCTTTTCCACTACTTAGTTATCTTCACAGTAAGGAAGTGTTTCCTTGTGTTCAGATGGAATTTCCTGTGTTTTAATCTGTGCCTGTTGCCTCTTGTTATGTGTCACTGGGAACCACCCAGAAGGATCTGGCCCCGGCATCTTTAACCTTGCCGCCAGATATTTATAAGTATTGATAAGATATCCTCATCTTCTCCAGACTAAACACTTCAAGCTCTCTAAGCCTGTTCTTGTATGAGAGGTGCTCTTGTCTCTTAATTATCTTTGTGGTCCTTTCTGGTAAGTTCCTGTCTTTCCTGTACTGAGGACCCCAGAACTGGACAAAGCACTTCAGATGTGGTCTCACCACTGCTGAGTGAAGATGAAGGATCACCACCCTTGACCTGCGGCCAGCAGAATTCCCAGTGCAGCTCTGGATGCTGTAGGCCAACTTTGCCATGAAGGCATATTGCTGTTTCAACTTGTTCTCTGCAAAGTTGTTCTTGAGCTTGTTAGCTCTCAGCCCGTGAGATTTGTTTCTCCTGCTAGGAGCAGAACTTGGTATTTCCTAGTGTTGAACTTCATCAGGTTCCTCTCCACTCATTTCTCCAGCCTGTCAATGTCTCTCTGAAGAGCAGCACAGCTGACTTATGTATCAGCCTCTCTTCTTCATACGGCATCATCAGCAAACTTGCTGAGGGCACCCCATGTCCCACCATCCAGATCTTTAAAGATGTTAAACAGTGCTGGCCCTACTATCGATCCCTGGGGTACCCGCACTAGTAGCTGTTCTCCAGCTTTATTTCATGCCGCTGGTCATAACTCTCTTGGTCTTGGCCTTTCAGCCACTTCCTTGGGCATTTATCTAGTCTACACTTTATCAGTTTATCTGTATTTCCATAGTGCCAGCTATATGGGCAGTCCTGGGGCCTTTATTAATAATTATTTTCTTAAATAAACACAGAAGTTTTCCATACTTCAATCCAGTAGCTTTAGCAAGTTGTTTTTAAGTCAAATGTAAAGATCATAGTTTAAACTGGAAACCTCAGCCCTTACTCATATCCCTTAGCACAACATCTTGAGAACAGTAGAAAATAAATGTTGAAATTTATGGCAGCATAAGGGTTGCACACAGTTACACACGGGTCAACTGAGGTTGGAATCCCATTGTATTAATTACTATGCACTCTGGGAATCCCTGACCCAAAAAGACTTTGTCAAAACAGTCAAGGCAAAAGGGTAGCTAAGCAGAGGAAGCCAGAGAAGGCAAAGGGGAAGGCAATGGAAGGGCAGTGATCAGTGCAGAGCAGAGGAGAAAGGTAAAATGCAGATGCATTGAAGAGATTGTGGAGGAAATGCGTGAGCAGACAGCCTATGTTAAAGCTTATTGGTCCCAGGAAAGTGACCTTTCTCCTAGAATATCCCTCCGTTGAGTCCCCAGGGCTTGTGGGGTAGGAAGAAATTACTCCAAGGACCAACTGCCCTTGAGAGAGATGGCTCAGGGCATCCTGGTTGTGCTAAAGACAGAGAGACACCACTCTATTTCTGGATGGGGTGGCCAAGAAGAAGCTCTGACTATGCCTAAATTGCATTTTTTAATTTTTTTCCCCTTTCTATGGCTTGTAAAGATGTTTCTGCTTTTTAGCAGCCTTCCTCCTAGTACCAGCTAGCTGACAGGTAGGCAGAGGAGATGATGTGCTATGACTTTAGTGTTGCTAAGAAAGCTTTTTATTCCTGAGCCACCTTGTTTCACTTCAGGTTGCTGTTTGTCAGGCATCCATTTGAAGGAGGTGACAACAGCCATAAATACCCAGTACCAGTGCTGAGGTTTATTTCACTTGATACACTATTTCATCCTACAGGCAATATAGACCACACAGGGCTCTAAGGAACCTCGAATCTGACAGGACTTTAAATAAATATATATGGTCAGATCATCAGGAGGGGTAAATCAGCATCACCTCAGTGAAATTGAGTCCCTTAAACCGCACATGAGTTACATATCTCAGCACACGCAATCCCAAGTAGCTGAGTCCCATGCCTTGCAAAGGAGCCGTCCAGCTGTCTCTGGGCAGACTGAGCAATTTCTCCTCCATTTTTGGGACAACTCTCCTGTTTGGAAGCTCTTCCCTTCTGGCAACCCCTTCAGCAAGCTGCAGCCTGCTGCTACTGCACCTCCTTGCACCTCCAAAACACATCAATGCTGCAAGTGCCACACACTCCAAAGCAATGCAGCTGCACACCTCAATAAAGGAGTTCTTAGAGAGGCATGGCAAGCTCCAAACCAGGGCCTGATCTCGAGTACAACTAAAGCCTAAAGTCTAAACAAAGGCAGTATGCGGTTCTTAGTGTTTAATTGCAACAAGGCAACAACAGCAAAAATATGAGGATGAATAGTTGATGATGTCAAACCCTTTCACATGTCAGAGGAAAAGGGCAACAATGTTACACAATTATGTCTCTCAGTAGAGAGAATCTCGTCTTTTACTTAGACATTGCCTTGCTATCGGTCCTATGAAATGTCATTCTACCATAATAAGATACACTTAGCCTATCAAAGCTGTGCTATGCCAAAGTCTATTCAAACAGCTTCTACAAATACCTTGTTCTGTGATTTCCACATGCTCCTAGGAAATGGCGAATCATTTATTCATCAAAGGTTGCATTTCTCATGGGTTGAGGGGCCAGCAAAAGTCTAGCAGGAGTTTTTTTAATGGGCTTCTGTAGTGAGCGTTCACCAGCCTCAGTTTCTCTGTTACCTGGCCTTGCGTGGGTATGGACCAGATTTTACCTGCTTTGACATGACCAAGTCTGTCTGTCAGAATAGATCATATTGCTACTTATTAATCTGCTTCGTTCAGCTCTTTGGATCAGATCAGCACTGCAGCATTAGTTCTGTTCGTTCAGTTCTTTCACTTCTTACTGAGTGATGATTACATCTGAGCAGTGGGGACTAGTGAGTCATCAAAGGGTATAAATTCCAAGCTCTGTTTAAATGTTAAAAAGGTGGTAAATGCATGATATATGAACTGCTAAAATCTTCTACAGTTGGGAAAGCAGTATGCTGTAAACAGGATTTATTCTCAATATATTAAAAATTTCCTGAGTATTCCACCAGTAAATATCACAAAGAGTTCTTCTCCTATTGTGCTATAATTAAAATTAATGTTTCAGCAATGAATGCCCCCAAACTGACAATAATGACAACGGAAACAGATAGATGAGGAAAATAAAAGCTAATGAAACTGGACCAGAGTTAAGAGGTGTCACAAAACTGACTTTATCCCGTATGCACATGAGTTATATTTAGTAATATTTAATAGTAAGCATGTAACTGTTATTACACCATAAATTAATATTTGGTGACAGAGAATGGTTCATTACTGGTTACTGAGAGTCATGGTTCAACACTATGCAGACATCCAGCCAAAACCTTTTAGCTCAGGGACAGAAATCACTTTCAAAAGATGACAGTGACAAATATCCCAAGTATTCAATCCAAAAGATCTTTGGATGCAGCCTTGTCACCTTTTCAGGGACACCTGAAGGCAGCTTTCTGTGGTAACATCAGCATGGGTGCCCCATCAGGCTCCCTCCAAAGCACTTGGGAGGCTGTGCAACCAAGTGTGCCCATGGCAGTGCCCTTAGGGCAGTTCAGCTCAATCTGCCATCAGGGTGGCTGAAAGGCGCCCGTATATCTGGAAGTGGACTAAGTCAGGGGTACCATATGTACCTGATCCTCCCTCCCTCATTTCCTTCCTCCCTCCCTCTCTCTTTCTAGGTGTTTATTTAGTCTTTGCGAGAGGGAGGGATTAGTTTTAAATACTACTGCTTAGTTTGACCTCCAGACCCTCCTAAAAGGGGCAGTTTTCTTTGTTGTGAGGCAGGGATAACAAAAGGCCACCTCCAGAGTACAAGATACTTAATGTAAATTGACACATGGACCAATTTTTTTGTTGAAACTGAAAGAGAAGCAGAGGAATAGTTATGCATCTTCCTGTATGACCAAGAAAACATCCCTCAAAACATCTTTGTTTCTGAAGAAAACAGCCACTGGGAACACTACCAGAAGTGACACATAATAATAATAACAATAACAACAACAGCTACTACTACTACTACTACTACTACTACTACTACTACTACTACTACTACTACTACTATTACTGCTTCTACTTATCTGAATAGTTAGGTGATTGAGGTTTAAAGCCATCTGAAATAACCAGCATCTTATGCCCCTATGAGATAATACTTATAAGAAACTAGTGGTCCTCCAACCTAGTAGTAGCATTAGAACAAGATCAGGAACAAGAATACTGAACGCATCAAGGAAATCCTAAAGGGAGACAAAGATTGCAAGTCATGAGAATGTAAAGGAAAGAGCAAGCACCAGCTAGAGAAAGGTGGAAATCAAGTGACAGTCAAGCCCTTAATAGCAGTAACTATGAAGAGAACTGAGGTAAGTTTTGTGGCCTGGAGCTGCTACAAGTTATTCTTCCATATCCCTGGGAGATAAAACTTTGCTCACCTTCACAAGAACTCTTGTAAAATGTTTGCACTAAAAAGAAGTTGATCAAAAAGCCTATATAATTCCCCAGGGCATTTATCCATTTCCTTTCCGTGACCTCTAACATCATCTAGCAAATGTGCAGTTGTTCACTAAGTGCTAAGGTATGGTTTTAAAGTGACACAGAAAGTTTTACAAACTCCATTAGTTTCTAAGAGGATTTTCTGTGCAGAAGGAGTAAAGCCAAACCAATCCAAAACAGGAAGGAAGGAACAAAGGAATACCTGGATGACAGAATCAGTATTTATATTTTTGCAAAGGATTGATGCCCAAGGATACTATGGAAAGTGTATTGCAAAGCTAAAATAGTGCAACAGAGGGGTTTTCCTCTAAGGCTGAAACATAAATATCTTCATCTACTTTTACCGGTGTGTCAATCTATATGCAAACATCATAGCAAAATAACAGAGATCAGGCCACAGGGCTTTCGAGTTTTAACCACATGCACATAAACACTTTCTAGGTTTATGATGACATGAACCTATGCGAGTCCCATGACATGAATTATCCTCATTTCTGCACATCATCCCAGAAATACATGCATAAGGAGAAGGGGATGGAGTTGCTTTGATATTATCAAGTAAGGTGGCAGTGCAGACAAAGAAGAACTATTATGGTATGAAATAGATAATATGGCACCAGGGATACAAATGACAAATGTCTTATCCTTACCATAAAAGAGAAAGGTTTAAGAAAAGAAATCCTCGTTTTTATATGACTACAGCAAGGTGAAACTCAGCATAAGACAATAATATTAAGCAGTAGCCCTAGATATATATCTTTTTCTACACTGAGCCTGCAGAACAGAGCTCAACTGATAATTGCTTATTACATACATAATATTCTGATTGTGCACAATACTCTCATCTCAACTAAATTCTTCCATAGAAACAGCAAATTGCCTGCCTGACCTGTCACCTGAGGAATTTTTCATCGCTATGGACGTTTTTATTTTGTTAGTATTGAGATTTATAGTGATTTAGAAAAAAAGAAATCAGTGTCCTCTTCCCAAGCCTTAATTTTGCATCTTTCTAGCTAGTCCCCTTATAGCATTAATCTGATTCTAAAATCAGAACATCTAGATCTCACATAATACCACTGCTGTTGAAATATATGTATATATCTGTCAGGTGATTAATTTTGTCCAAAGATACATTTCTAATGTAGGTCAGATTAAATGCTTTCTGCAAGGCCCTGTTTCTCTTAATTGACTACAGAATGAGCCTCATGTGATTCGCTCATCTTTATATGTCTTCTGCTAGACCCTGAAAGCAGGTTCACATGGATGTCTCATATGCTGAGACATCCTGATACTTGCCTTTGTGTTACAGTCAATGGGGCCTAATGCATCAGAAGTGTCAGCATCATCTAGCAATCTAGATGCTCCTGGTTCTTCCAGGTCCTCTGCTTTGTTCTGAGGGAGACCAAGGCATCAAGTCTAAATGGATACCCCAAATGGTCAGATCAGTCTTCAGGTTCTTTTTGAAAATCAAGACTCCTGATCTGAATAGGCAACAGAATTGCTGGAGCGTTTTTTATGCCATAGGTAAAAACAATGAAGAAAGGTTATGGATATGAAGTGGAAAGGATATTGCTGGATAAGTTTTGTTCATTGAAATTGTGTGCTTTTGTGAGGCTGGCTGGCATACGGTGCTGTATTACGGTAGCAAGCAGTGCTGCTAAGAAAAAACATATTTGTAGAACAAACCAGCTGTTGTTGAGGAACCCAAGCCCACGCTGCCCTCATTTCAGGTGCGTTTACTGTGGACTAACTCCAGATTGAAGGCCCATTAGTGGTTAGAACACGCTGCTGCGTTACAGGAGTGCTTTTTATATTTTAGCTTCATCTGCTAAAAATATGCTCCAAAACCATTCTGAAACATGAAGTGTAGTGAACAGCATGCTGAAGAATTCTGCTTCGAAAGTGCCCTGCTGCTCTGAGTTAAAATAACACAGACACACCCACTATTTCAGTTTCATTGAAATTCTGAAAACCTAAAAGAAAATGCTCAATCTGTGTCAAAATAAAGAGCCAACGCATTTTCTTCTCTTTTCCCTGAATTACAGATCTACTGTATTTTACTTCAAAAACAGTGGGAACAATTTGTTGTTCCTATAATGATGAAATTATAGGAGCAGAAATGCAAAGCCTCTCTACCTGTAATGCACAGAGGACCACTTTCTTGGGGAACTTGTCTAGAAAGGTGGCCAAGGTATCAGAGAGGTTTGAGGTATAAGTTTGGTTAGAGGTAGAAAGTCATCACCAAGTCCTTGACAGATCATTAAATCAGCATTTTTTATCATGTTACATTGAAAAGTTCTCAAATAAACTATAAATACAGCCATATTTCTATATTCCTGCAGAAATAAAGAACAGAACACAGACTGACTGTTGAGGATCTTAAATAGCAATAACTTTGAGAAGACTTTGTACATGTTAGATAAGCAACTGAACATTATCTCCTACTGGTTATTTTCTGGCTCTTGAGTGTAGTGGGGATTAATAGATTTCTTAAGTATAGGTGTGAGTAGATGGCACTGTCTTAGTCTATAGCACTTGGAAAGATATCACTGATGTCTAATTCTGCAGCTATTGAGAAAAAAAGTCAGTCTGACATATCTATGAAAGGAAAATTTGGGAGTGATTCTCAATTTGTACAATTTAATCAATCCCCAGTATTGCTTTACAGGTTGGGGATACCTCTCCTTTTCTACTACAGTTAGCACAGCCTGAGGCACCACGAGAGCTGTGACAGAAATAAACAACATAAACTCACCAAATATTCAGATTTTCTACTGCTTTCAATCTATCTAAAATATATGACACTTCTGCACCGATGCTGTGTAAGTTAAGTGATGTTAATGTATGCAGTCTCTATCCAAAAATTCATTAGGGTTTGAGTTTGAGCTGTTGTATTTTCACATCCCAAACCAAGGCTTAAACACTTGCCAAGACATTTTTCTTTCTTTTCTTTGTCTTTTTTTTCTTAAGCTGAATTCCTTTATCTTTTTTCGCTTTGTGTGTGAACAGACCAATCTCACCTGTTCTCCTCCTGTGCATAAATCCATTGACAC
>JAUBOD010000876.1:1608327-1660604 GCA_032353885.1 Nothura maculosa
CAATGAGACTGCTCTGGAGGGAGCTCTGGCTGCTCTGGGACTACTGGCGTAAAGCAAAGCAAATTTGACACCATTTCAATAATTTTATGGCATTACAGCTGCTTTCCTCCCTGCTGTTTTTGTGTCTCCCTCCACAAGCCTCTATCTCCTGTCCTCGATTACCCTCGCTGGAGAGAAGACTGCCATCTAGTGATCCCTTTAACCACCTTATTCCCTATTGTCACTTTACAATATGCTTGTCTTACAGCTCCAATCTTTTAGTTTATAGCCTGCCCTCTTTCTCTTTTTTCCCAGTGTTATGAGCAATATCAATTATAACGCATTGAAACACAGCCTACCAATCCCAGCAAAGGACAAACTAAATGTGATATTAAAAGTCATCATTTTAGTCCACATATTTTTTTTTTCTCCCTCTGTATTTCACAGAAAGGATATTGGATTTCTGTGTTTCACTCTAACCTTGCTGTCAGATAAAAACCCTCGGCAAGGGAGAAGGTTATTTAACCCACCGGCAATGAACCATTGACTATAGTTGAATATATTTAGCAGTTGATTACACCCATCTACCTTGGTACAGGCTGTCCATAGTTTTTGGTTGTTTCTCTGGTTGTTTCTCTGAGTGAACTGCTGCAGTTGCATGTACAGTGCTGGGAGCTCCACTGTTTCCAGCACCTTGTCAAAAAACTTGCTCGGAGTAAAGCTTAATGATACCATGCTGCAAAAGAAAGGATCCTCTGTGAGCAAACCCTTAAATGTCAGCCATCCCACAGCACCTACATCCCCTAGCAGCTACAAATGAGACAGCGTTTATGGGAACGCGACCCTTAGCTGAGCTGTTTAGTCACCTAGACCAAATTAGATGCAAACTGTCCTTAATTCATTAACATCTGAGCAAGGCTCTGAGGAGGTGAAACAGTCTCTAGTTGCTGAGAATCATGATAATTAATTTCCGAGTCCAATCCAATTAAAAAAAAGAACTTCAAAGGGACTTAAAGCAAGGAAATCTGAGATGTAAGATATTCTGAATATGAGATCTTAAATCCCTCCCTATACAATCCCTATACAGTATTCTCACTTAAGCAAGTGAAGGTCTTCCTGTCTTTTTGTTTGCATATATATTTGCAAATGAGTGGAAAAGAAGAAGGAGGACAAATTAAATATTGTACAGTGGCAGATGAACAGGATGCTCTCCAGACTAATAGGTAACCAGTCAACGTAAAAAAAAAAAGCCAACAGCAACAACAACCATGAGATTAATGTTTTGCTGGCAAATTTTTCCATGCATCAGAATCACAATCATATTAAAGAGACAGGTGGTTAAAAACACTAGAGAAATCACAGTAATTTATTCAATGCTTTCGGGGATTCCCAGACATATGTTGATGCTAGGAGAAGAGCTAAAAGCTTGATTTTTCAATGAGCATGGAAAGAAGGGAGAATTTGCCTGATGACCACGTGACTATAGGAAATGCAAAGACTATCAGGGCATTATTAATGCCTTGTTTTTTATAGGCGGAAACATCACTTACATCTTCATAAAAATAAGACAAATGTACAATGAAATATATCTGGAGGTCAGTTTGATAGATCTGAGACTGAAATAACCTATCGAGCTTGGAAAATAGCTCAGGTGGAGATTAATCATTTAATTTCTCCTAAAGCAAAGGACTTACTTACCAGAAGAGCTGAAGAAATAAGCATGTGCAGAAACCTAGGAATTAAAGCACCTAGGAGTAATTTTGCAGCTGACCTGGATTCAACCGCAGCCTCTGTTAGTGCTCTCTTGAGTGGTGAGATGCAGTCTTTATCCTTGCTCCCTGCCTCAGTTTTACCTTCCAGAAAAAGGGGCTAATCAATGCAGCCTTTGCAAAGAACCTATCAAGAAAAAAGCACTCTTTAAAAACAGTTTCTTGTAACCAAGAAGACTCCAGATGTGTCTATAACAAAGTCAGTGCTAGTACTACAGGTCACAGTCTCCTATCAAGTCATATGCTCCTATCTCAGTTTCAGACGGCTTAAAACCTCTGTCCTAAAAGCCGGATGTTCAGGTCGAGCTCTACATCTCCATGGCTGTTCTGCTACTGGTACCTGGGCTGCTTCTCTGAGGCCAACGTGCCTACAAAATCTGAAGACATGGGATTATTGTCTGAGCAAGGCACCCTCTCATGTTGGGAATTAGTACTGCTCACAAAAAGCCTCCAGACCTGGCAATTTGCTCCTAAACATAACCAAGGACAAAGGAGAGGTTTCAAATAAGCTATAGCAGTAGGTGGTATGGTCATAATTAGTCATATTCTTGTCTTTTCACAAAGATCAATTCATTTCCACATTACATCTCTTTGTCTATTCTATTGATTAGTAATACAGAGCATAACCCAGAGAAGACAATCCTGGTCAAATTAGTTAACATACAGGAAAATACACAGTGAAAAAATCACTATGCAAGCAAAGTGTCCCTGGTGTCACCTTCCCTTCCCAGGGCCACATTCCCAGGAGCCAGCACTTGCAATGCTCAGGGCTCTCCCAGTTCAGAGCAGAAGCAAGATGCACTCCCAAGGTGACCCACACAAAAGAGTGATACCAAGGAGCTCTCACACAAAACAGGCTGTCCTTGAGAGATGAAGCCCTGCTCAGCAGAAGTTGTTCATAGCATCAATGGCAGTTGATTTGTCTTCGTACAACAGCAGCCAGTGGCACAGAGAAGCATCCAACTTGCAGATTGGATTAATTAGCAGACTGCTATTCCATTGCTGTCTCTGCCAGCTGGCTGGTCAATGCCTTTAATAGTATTATGGAAACTAGCCATTTGCTGGGTACTTTGATGAACCAAAATGAACTAAAGAGACTTTTGAGAACCTTAGATTTAAAAGTAAACTAAAATCAAATAAAGAGCTAAATTTAGAAATGTTTTTTTCTCTTCCTGGTATAAAACTGCCACTATTTGGGAAATCTCAATGATACTGATTTCCAGGCACTTGAACAAAGGAATCCTTTAATTCTAAAAGATATCCAATATTCCACTCGGCTGTTGAGAGAAACATAAAGAATTGCAATGTCATTTGTTTTGTATTGCTTCCAGTGATGATAAAGCGTCTTTTTCCTATTCTAAGTGAACATTTTGTAGCTTGCTCATCTTGTTTAGGCCATAAAAGGTTTGTCTTGAGATGTTTATTATTTACTCAATACTTAATTGCAACACTGGAATATTTTCACAGGAAGGCTCATACCAATTTTTATTAGTAATTAGGTAGTGTCTTTTTGTTGTTTCTGGAAAGAAGCAAAATATCTCTGTTCTATTTCAAGTATTCATCAATCCTCAGGCAAAAACAGAACAAAATTCTGAATAATATGACTGTTATATAATACTTACACATTTTTACTGTAGAATGGCTTTTTCCTATTTATGATTCTGATTGGCTGTTTGGGCAAAAGGAAATTAAGCCATAAAGAATAAGTTGCTATACATGACACTTCATTTTTGGATAAATGGGAACAGAAATACACAGGCTGGGGTCTCTCTACGTTCATCTCCCTGGGAAACAGGAAATGAAATGAAATGTCACATATAGCTGCCCAAGCCCTCAACAGCTTATTTCACTGTAACATTTCAGTAAAATATAGTATGAAACATAGACCAATGTTCCTTGAACAGCCTCAAAGTGACCATAGCTTCTGTT
Source organism: Nothura maculosa (assembly GCA_032353885.1). Lineage (NCBI taxonomy): Eukaryota > Metazoa > Chordata > Aves > Tinamiformes > Tinamidae > Nothura > Nothura maculosa. Next base: position 1,612,005 of record JAUBOD010000876.1, read on the forward strand.
ACAGAGATGACAGTTCTCTACTTCCTTTGTCTCTGGCCATCCCTTTTATGCCTGTCTAACTATCATATCATTTAACCCAGCATCACAAGTGCAACAGTGAGCAATCTCCTTGTTTAGAAACTGTGCTGAAAGGTTCCCCCTGAGCTGATGCTAGCTAAATAGTCCTGTTCCTGGCATGTCTTTGAGCAGGTGCCTAACTAACCACAGCATGACCATGCTGTGAGAAATCAAATCTATTCTCTGACCAGCACTTCTCTTCTGCTTAATTTTCCTTTTCTTGGTACAGGAACAACAATTAACAAGAGAAAGCAGAAAGAAAATAAGTCACTTAAATTCCATCACATTAAAAAGTGCATATTTAAAATGCAGCTTGATAAGTAGCTCATTTATTCTTTTGCAGCCACCTTCGCTTTTTTTCTGCGGTGATAGGGAACATTTTCTTTTTGTGGCCACTGGGATGGCAGCAGGAGGTTGACTTCAATGAAAGCCACATTTAGCTGTAAATTCAGATGTGGTGCCAAACTGTCACGATTAAAGAATTATATTACTTTGGGTCTTAAAAGGTGAATGGGAATATTATTAAGAAAAAAAAAATGGCATTGATTTGCATAGTGAGGCAAAATGTCCTCGTATGTATTGTTATCCTACACTTCAGTCATTTTCTCCTAAGCGCAATTCTTTTTTTCGTTGCATTGCTGGCTTATTGCTGGTCTCCTCCTAAAGCCCACAGTAATCCCTAGGACTCCATCTCTTCCAATCAACAGGTGGTGGGAGGATTGGAAGCGAGATGTCCCAGCGGTGGCTGCGCTACTGAAATCAGCAGAATTCCTAGTGACTGCTGAAGTGTGGAGCCTGCTGATATGAAAAGAGGAAGACAGATTTTTTCTTTCCCTGGAGTCCGTAAAAGCAGTTTCAAAAATTTTAAAGCTGAAAAATAGCATCTTTTTACAAGAAAATATGTATACATGTGTTTGCATGTATACACACACACACACACTCAAAAATTGCATTAAAAAAAAAACAAAACAAAACAAAAATTCCTGCCTGGTCATATTTCAGGAATCTATTGAGCTTTAGTAAAAATAAAATAGAATTTCAAAATAAAGTGAGTTTTATAGGCTTTTGTCTATTTGTAATTCTGACTAGATGTTTGGGCAGGAGTGTACTCATCCTTTAAGAATACACCTTAATCTATTATTTGTGTATTACATATTATATTGTACAAAATATAATGTGCATATGTCTGCATATTGGAAAGATTATTTCATTATGTATATTTTATGTATATTTTATGTATATTTCATGTATATAAGACTATTTTATTAGGTATATTTTATTAGATATATTTTCATATATTTATATATTATTTCATGTGCATGAAAGATAGATTTATATTTATATCAAATCCAAATATGACTTTTGATGTTTGCTTACAAAGATATGTACATACTTACACACTTACAAATCTATACAAGCATACATACATATATATACATATACATATATGTGTATCTTTCTTTTGAAATGGAGTAGGTCAGGTACTAACCGTGCTATCATGTCGCCTTCATACTGTCTTTATTATCTTGAATACACTATCTGTTCTAAGCTCCTCATTATTATTAACACTGCTTTTTCTTTAGATAGCATTGATTAGTCTAGAGTGAGATACAATGAAAGAGTTGTCATAGGCAAAAGACTCTCAGGTCAGGGAATTTTACTTTATTACCACACAACACAAGCCTCTGATAAGTCTATGGTCAATCTCTGGCAATGTGGACTTCTCTCATTCTCCATTCCTGTAAATGATTTGTGTCTGATCTGAGAGTTGCATTTCTGCATTTCTGGCAGGAAACCTCCCTCTCCTTAATGAGTGGGCTGGTTTGTCAGTCTCTGTGCAAGGCTATCTGTGAAAGATACACTGGAATGACCAAAGATTTTAGGGTAGAGATGATCCCTTCTAGTCTCCTTTGCTTTGGCTGACACATTTTTAATGCTTTCCTGTACAAAGTGCTGCTTTCCAATCACAAGTTTTACCCGAGTGTCCTGTCTAGACGGCCTCCATTCAACAGAATAACAATGAGCTGTGATCTCTTCTGCACCCAGGAAAGGTGATGAGGCCGCATTTTCGGGAGGTGGAAGTGGTATAATGAGGCTACAGTTGCTTCTGCTGCTCCTCGTTGTCATTATAGACCTTTCACTATTCATGCACAGTCTCAACTAGTAATCCATGCTATGCATTCTGATGGTTTTTTTTCAGTACCTGTTTATCTCATGATAGCAGGGATAACTGCTTGGCCCCATTAAAAAAAAACAAAAACATTTTTGTATGTACTAGCACATCCCAACGTTTACATCATATAAATGTTGTTTGTATGCAGCATTTGAAATCTAGTCATTCCTGGATAAATAGGTGGTTTCTCTGCATCTAATTTGCTTCATGCCTGGGTCCTCTCTTCTGAAGTAGACAAACAAGCCATTCACAAGCTACATATGTTTTGAGGTGCTTTTTCCTATTTATTTAAGACTTGTCTGGGAAGGACTTTATCTTCAATACATGGAGCCGTAATGACAAGATCATGAGGTGCACGTGGCAACAGTTACTTCATGATTTTATCTAATGGCCTGCGGTCAGACTGTGCATCAGTACTATGCCTGAAGGTGCCATACTGGCATCCTTTGGTTCGAAACAGAAGAGCCAGCAATTTCTCCTTTAAGTTGAGAAAATCCTTTCCTTGTGTCTCCTGGTCTTTTGCACAACGTGCTGCTTGGTGGCTTTGCATTGCTGCTGCTTTCGGGCTAAATGGCCACCCCAATCTTGAACTGCAGCTGTCATGAAAGGATGTAATAGTGGAGACCTGATGATGACTTTGAGCTTTCCCTAATTGTACAGATGCTCTTCTTTTGGTCCATCCTCACTTATCGCATAGTGATTGTTTTAGTGGTTCTTAGGCTTCTGACATGTGATGTGCTCATCTGAGGGTGGCAAATCTTTTGGGTATTGGCAGCAAATTTAGTCAAAAAAGCACCACAAATGTGTCATTGCTGATGGTGCCGGTGCCAAGACTAATCTCTGTCAGTGTTAAATTTGGTAGCAGTGCCAACAACTTATCCTTTCTTCTGTAACTTGATTTTTAGATCTTTTCTTTTAAATCCAACATTGTCCATATATTGCTTTTCTCTTTGCGCTTACCCATCTGCTGAGAAATCCCATTCTCTTTGTGACTCTGAATCGAGCCAGGAAGTCCTATTCTTTCTTTAACTCCTAACCTTGGGATGGTTCTTTTCACCCTGAACCGGATGATGTGGACTTCTGTATGCTCAAGGCCCGGCAGAGAGGAAACAGAGGGCACACATTCAATTACATGCTGTCAGGACATATGGTTTCTGTTTCTATGTAGTAGATCCACATACATGTGCAGGAAAATATATTAGCTTCTGGCAGAAAAAGCCTATGGAAAACACCTGTATAGGAGCTCCATTTATCGCAGGTAAGTGAATTTCTTTCTTATTTTCACTTTATACTATGGAGTTTCTCATTCTTACCTCCTACCTACCTTACAATAATTGTGTTAAAATTAATCAGTAAATGTTTTCAAAATACTCCAGACATAAAACTGATAGATAAGTACTAAGTATTATTTCAATTAGAATTAATAACAATAATAGAACTAGATTGATAGCCTTTCCGTGGCCATAATATTTGTTTTCAAAGGAGGACCTTAAACTGACCTGCATATTTAGCAAGTCACAGCTACACAGTGTAGATAATTAAAAATAAATTACTATCCAGGTTCTAAAAGTAATTGAAAATCCTGTTAATAAATTTAGAAGGTAAAGATAAAAGAGTCTGGCGCAAAAAAATAAACTAGCTCAGCCAGCTAGAGTTTGCCAGCTGAACAAGTACGAAGGACTGTAAGCCTACAAGATATAGAACAAACCTGTAAATCTCCAAATACCACTAGCAATTCTTATTACTTGCCTGAAGACCTGACCTCTTAAGAAATGGAGCAGAATCAACCATGGCCAGGTGTGTTTATCAGGAAGCAGGATGCAACTTCCCCCTAAGACAGAGAAGAGTGGAAAATATGATGACAGCAGTTAACAGGCAGATCAGGTCATGCTCTATTTGAGTTGAGTGCTGTTGGAAGCTGAAAGGGGCCCTCACCATCTTCTGTATCAGAGAATCAAAAGCACTGAGGTGGTTGATTGAAACATGCTGCAGATACAGCTACTGGGTTAAAAGTGTCCCCTCTTCAGCTCTGACTAGGACCTGCCATGCAGCAAGTTCATTTTTTACCACTTGAGCTTAAAACAGAGGTCCTAGTAGAGATTGACCAACAAATAACTTACTCGTGTGTAACTTCAACTTACATACAGGCAATCAGGCCCCTGTCAATAAGTCAAAGGAGAGCGATAGAAGCCCCCCATATATCCAGTTTCTCTGCAGCTCTGAACTTAGTTTTCATCTCCTTGTACCAAGGTGCAAGGGTCTTCAAAGGTTGATAGTCAATAATATGAGTCAACCAGTTATTGTCTTGTTGCAGCTCCCTCTCAAAATCTGCTTAACACACTCTATACACTCTGGTTGGCACTCAGCTAGATGAATTGAGCAGAAATGCTGCCCACAAGGAGCCCAGACTCAGGCCATAATTTGAAAGTAAGAGAACAATACATTTTCATGATTAGTTTTCAGGACATGACATTTTGTGCTTCAAAATCCTCTTGGTGTTACCAGATGCCTTTAGTGAAAAACTCCCCAACCAGTAGAAATCATCAGTCAGATGACAGAAGAAGATATGGCAAGGAAGAATAATAATTAAAATGTATCAAGTATTGTCTTTGAATTTAATGCCTTTCTTGAACCAAATTGTCTTCCCAGTTCAGAATAGGAAGAAGGAAAGACTGAACCAAAACTCAGTCAATAACTTTTAGCAATAACTGATAAATTCCAGGTATTGAGAAAACATTTCATTTGCCTATTATTTTGGATTGCTTTTTATTTACTTTTTTTTAACATCTGGTTAAAACCCTAAGAGAAGCATCTAAATTTTCTTAAGAGAAGCTTGAAGGAAGAGAGAATCCTCTCCTGAAAGAAGAGGATACATACCAAAGCCTAGAGGAGCCTGGGATCAAGAGGAAGAAGTTAAAATAGAGACAAGAACATAGGTTAAAAAAAAAAGCCAAACAGAAAAACAATTTAGCAATTTAGCATGGTAGGAAAGATAATCCAGTACTGTAGGCTAGATGCTAAGAGAGAAAGAGATTCAAAGCATAAATCCATTTTAAGGCACAACTATGTTTACTTCTGCAGAGAGATGTACTTCTTACTAGAGGGATGAGAGCAAGATGAGAGACTCTCAGTAGAAGGGAGTGAACAAAGGTGCTGCAGAGAGTGGTCCTCAGGAGGTAGGTCACTCTAACAAGAAATTTGTGCCAGCCCCACAGTTATGCAACTGTGATGCCACCAGTACTACAAAGATTTTCTTTCTTCATCTCTGAATTTAATTTCTGTGCACGTGGCTTCAGCAATGCATGAGTTATTATTAATAACAACAGTATGATTGCTCTTCATCTGCACAGACTCTGTTATCCAACCCTTTTCTAATCCTTGCTAGGTTGCTCACACCCTAAGCTTGGCAGCTGAGAGCTGCTGCACTAAATGTCAGTGAAATGAGAGTCTTGACTGTTCATGGTTTAATCAATAATAGATTTAGGAGATGAAGTTGCCCATGCTCTTCATTTTTGAATCTCAAGCCCCATCTGCTGCTCAATCACTGATTTGGTCTCTCTCCTGTGAATGCCTCTCTGATGATCTTCCGTTGTTTACTGCTATAAAATACTTGTCCCTCAAGAGTTCAGTCAAGTACACACTTTTGCGGTCTTACCAATTATAGAAAACATTGGTATTGCCAAAATACACTCTTTTGCATCATAAATGCTGCACGATACCACAGAAATGTTTATTTTCTAGCAATTTTTCACCCAAAGAAAGAAACCTTTAGGAAGACTACAAAATCAGACAGAGACGTTCTGAAGGAGGAAATCCTCCCCCTCTATCTATTTAACTTTCTGCTGATGAATAAGGTACAAGCTAATCTTTGCTTCTAGAAAGTACATTTCCATAAGAGAATCACTCACACAGCCTGCCGTACATAAAGTCTACAGAATTGGGGCAGAAATGAGGACAGAGGCCCACATCCATTTCATTTTCTGTCTTTAGCTATTCCAGTCCCCCAGCTGCGCCTAGAAAGCAGGCATGAATATATGAGGCAACTCTCATGGCTTTTCTTGGGAACAGCCCCAGTTCGGCAGTTGGCAACGAACTATTAATATAGAGGCTCCAATGCTGACAATTAGGAGTAGGCAAAGACACAAAAAGGCTGCTGTCTGCTTTAAATATCCCATCAGCAAAGCATCTGACTACTGCTTGTCTCCATAACGTTTTGACTGGTCCAGCTGCACCAATTGCTCTCTGATGACTGCCATTAGAACTACTCTAAGTGTAAAGCAAGCCTCCAGCCTTCATCAGGAAATGTATTTCCATGCACACAATAAAAATACAGGATTTTTACAAGTTCGGGCGCTCTGTTCTTTGGCATAATTTTCTGGTGTCCACTGAATTGTGATGTATGCTGAGGTGATGATGCCCCTGATTTACTCAGGCGAATCCTAATGCCTAACAAGAACATTTACTGCTGGGGGCAATGCAGGGAGACTTGAGCAGCTTGGTTCCAGGATTTTTGCAACAACCCTCCAGTAATGTTTTGGTGTATTATCATCTCCAGGACACAGCGTAAAAAAATCTGCAAAATCTGCCATGTTGCTTTAGCCAACAACACTCTCTCTCTTTCCACAACCCCAGGTCAACAAATAAACGAAAACTTCCTACCTGATTTAAAATCCAGAAGAACAGCTCTGATTCAACCATGATCTAAAAGGGTACAAATTCCCCAAGGCAAATGAAATTCCACCTTTTTATACCAGGATTAAACATGCCCCAAGAAAAAAAAAGGAAAAAAATAAAACAAGTCTTGCTCACAACAAGGCTACTCAATGTTATCAGCCCATAGAGGAGTTCATATCAAAACACTGAAAATCCTCAAGCAAACAGAGATGGAGCAGTCCATGGACTCTGCACACACAGAGGTTTCATTTCATGCCAGATACAGGAGCACTGTGTTTTTAATTGTATTCAATGTGAAGTAACAGGAAAGTGCATGTTAATGTGTAGCTCACAGCAATGGAAAAGCACACTTGATTTGAGCAAGCTTTGGTGCAAACACAGTTCCAAACACATTTACTTATAGGGGATGACACTATAGACTAGCTACCGAGTGACTTTTCTTAAAGCAATGATATTGATTCAACTTCTAATAATGGATGGCAACCTATTACCTCTAAAGCTGCTGAGAGCAGCTGTGTTTATTCTGGAAAGGGCTTGTTTTGCTTTAATAGTGTCAGTCTTGTTAAGGGAAAATAAGTTTTGCATGCAGACCTGAAAACTGAACTTAAGACATCAAGTGGAATGGATGCATCCACTGGAAGACCTTCTTGATGCAGCTGTGAAAAGAAGCATTTTCAAATGTGTCTTAGCTTTTCCTCTCTCACATACTATGTATTGCTACTTAGTCATCTCTCTAATTGCAGCATATTGGCATGAATATTGGATGATGATTTGCAGATGCTTCGCATCTCAGGAAAAATAATTGCAGCATGACCTCAGGTTTAAGCTATCATCTTATTCGTAAGCACGCAACTACTTTATTCCTTCTTTTTTAATAAGGCCACCACTTTATTTCCTCCAACTCATTTTTTTGGAAACTGCTGTGAGAATGAGATCTGGCCATTTTTTGACTCTAGACCCAACAGATTGCTAGCCCCTTTCTTTTATATGCTTGTCCTCCTTTCACAGGATTTTAGAGTCTACCAATTGTGATAATCCAGGGGAAGTTAAAGGAAATCCTGCTTCTCTTTAGCTGCCCATGACAGGAAATACAATAGATATTAATTCTCCTTTCTCTGTGTTTGAACCTAGTGGTGCCTGCATAAACTTTAAACTTCCCACTCACCCTTTTCTTTTTCCCAACAGAATGGTATATGCAGCAGGTGCTATGTATGTACAGAATTACATACCATCAGGTTTCATCATGGTTTAACTGTCTTATCTTACTGTATTGCCCCCTTGCAATATGGTCTGCACTTCTAAAAAGCTGCAACAAAGCCCATACCACCACGTCATAGTGATAGACAAGTACAAATGATGTAGAGCAGAAACAGCTAATTGCAATTTGCTGGCAAGTGCCCACATTGAACAAAGGTGAAATGGAGGCATCTGTGTTAAATGAGTGTATAATATGAACTTTTAATATATCACATTCTGAGAGAGGTCTGTCTTTATTTCTTACATGTTTTCAGATAGATAGCTAATTAAAAGCAAACAAAATGTTTTCTTCCAAGGACATACTTTAATTGAGAGACATACTTAGAGTCAGATGCATTTTTATATATGCATCATTTATTTGTCAAAGAAAAATATGTTCTGGACTACCAGTATTTGAATTCTTGCCAAAATCCATGAATATTTACGTCTGAATTCAAAATACTTCTTTTTTTGATGGAGATTGCAAGTCTATTAATTTATTTTTTAGCCTTGGAAAAATCAAAATATTTCAATTTCTTCAAGTTAAAAATGTATAGTATTCTTATAACAGCACTTGAAACCTAAACCGTAGTTTTTAAAGGATGAGAGAAACCCATGAAAGCAAAAAGAAATATTTCATTTGGAAATGAACAAAAAAGATTTCTGTCACTTGAAATGCATTTTTGTAATTACCTTTTTGTTTTAGCCACCAAGCCACAAGATGAAATACTATTATTAGCAAGGCCATAGATTGATCCATATTCAGTCATAGCATTATTGGAACGGGCTTGGAGGTATAGGGTGCTTTGTCAAAGACAAGGCGAACAAAGCTCTGGAGACAGCTCCTTTAGCACAGGGACAATCCTGGGAACAAGAGTGGTGCATCATTCTTGAAAGCTCCTCTTCCTTCCTAGGAAGCAACATGTGAATGTTCTGAAATTTACTCTACTGGAGAAGACTATCTGTGATGGCAATCAGTGGAGTGTGTGAGAAGAAAAGGGAGTGGGCAGAGGAGTATAATAACAATCCCTGTGCTGGCACATGGATTAATTTTCTGATGGCTCCCGTGATCACTAAGAAACCCAGCAGTATCCTCATGCAAAACAAGAGGGATCTTCAAATCACAGAACAGTGTTTCTGTGACTAGATGATACGGTGGAGGTTGTAGAGTGGCCAGTGGTGATAAAATAGATAAGTGCTACAGATACAGACAGATGGACTGAGTTGGAGAAAGGGAAAAGCTGGTTTCAGGCTACTGCTCTCCCAGTGGATGCATAGACCTGGCACTGCCAGAGGCCAGCAGCAGAATATTATCCTACCTCAAACTGCACCAATTTATTATAGGAAAACATTAGGACACCCCAATGATTGATTCAAGGATGGATATTATTTTGTAGCAGACTACTGGGGCCCACAGGAGTTCTTCTGAGCAAGGACTGCAATTGCTGCTGCCACTCTTAAGATACAAGGAGAAAAAATGGAGGGAATTTATCTAAGAATAAAATACTTATCCATATATATGGACTTCTACATATCCAACTTCAGTCTGGGTACAAGGCAAATGATTTACAGTGAAGAAAGATATAGACTTTATTTGCTTTTCCTGGTATTTTGCATCGAGCACTTTATTTATACTATGTCCTTTTCCTGTTCTCCAGCAAATATCTTACCTATGGAGATCACCTAATGCATGTAGAGAACAGCAAGAGGATACCACTGAGTAGAGGCATATTTCCAGACTACTCAGCTCACCTTTTTATATGGTTAGCTTCATTGTTGTTTACTCATGCTTTGTCCAGTCAAGGTAATACACAGACTTTACAGTAAACTGAAGATGAGTGATATATCATTTAAACGATAACTCTGCTAGATTAGAGGTATGCAGTTTCTGTACTGTCAGCCTTTAAATCTCCAAGACCACACATATGGTCCCTTTGGATCTAGATGATAGCATACATATTTGTTTGAATGCTCTTCCCTATATCATGAACGATCATACACTGTAGATTTGTAGTCACTGGAGAAATTGCTACTACTTATCTAACATTACAGTAGACAGGGCCCAGTGCTGTGAGTTAACAACCATCTTGTAGTTCCGCAAAACCATAGCACGCTTTTTCTTGTCTTTTTCTTGTTTTTTTTTTTTCTTTTTTTTTTTTTTTTATTTTAGGTTGTAGGCTTCCTTGACCTTAAAAGGCTTTTCAAATGAATTGGGAACTGCAGTCATAAATATGCTAAAGGAATTCTAGATAGACATTAATGAGTGCTCTTCCTGCTTATCTTCTCCATTTGCAATTGATCATCTGCAGGAGAACCAACTCTGGCCAGGGTTTGAATGTCAGTTTTTATTTCTTTCTCCTCTCTTTAGCTTTCTGCCCAATCTAACATGACACCAGTTTGTCCAAAAGGTGGCACTGCATCTTTGAGCATTTCTCAAACTGAAATTGCTCTGGTGCAGAAGAGGTCTTCTGTACAAATAAGTAGAGCTGTTTTGCAGATTTGCTAAATATTTTTGCTAGGTTTTCAACCATAGACTTTCTATAAAGTAAGCCCTTAAAGTTTTTAAAAATTTATGGATTTGCTAAAAACAAAAGCTTGACCTTGAAATTTCTGACATCTAATTTTAATGTAGCTAAAAGCAATTTATCCATCCATGCTTATTCAGGTAAGGGATGGCTCCTCTTCTTTAAGGGAAGTTCTTTAAGGAAGTTGCAAACCTGAGCTTTCAGAAAAGGTCAGCATCTTCTGCTAGGAGACAGAAATTGTTGTCCTTTCAGTAACTCTCTAATTTACCAGCTGTGGTATTCAGGGAAATAAAATTGACTTTGACATAAAAGTTGGAAACCTCTGTTTAAGACAGACCTTTCTGCTCAAGCTGCAGCCCCAGATTTTGAGGCCCTAGGTAGTGTTAGCTATCTGCAATCTGCAATACAGAATTGTCCTTTCAAGAAATTCTTGACAAAGCAATTGAATCTGTGGCATCAAATCACCACGAACTGTCCAAATTGAACTCCTCTGCTGTGCTGCAGTCTCTATCTCCCCATTTGCCGTTACCACACTGATGATGGACACACCATTAACACACCTTGGTTTTTTTCAGCATTCCACTGCAGATCTTTTTTACCTGTCCTTTGTCACTTGCTCCTTTTGTTTCTAGCTCTTGCAAAGACACTCAAAGGCCATTGCAGAGCTGTCAGGTCACCTCTCTCACTGCCATTTCCTGTCGCTCAATCTCTATCTTTTCCTTCTTTTAGGAACTCAACTGTTTAGCTCTTTTTCTATCTTCAGATAAGTTCGGCTTCCTTTTTCCTGAATTTTGATGTTTTCTCTACTTCAAGTTCTCCCTTCCTTAAGAGATCAGAATTCAGTTTGCATGTTGACAGTCATCTTCACTCTAATTTCTCACTTCTTGAATACAAATTCCTGGATTACTGTCAGCTTTCGATTCCTATTAATTGCCAGAGTTGTTCTCTCAAGTTTGCGCTCAGTCTTCCCACACCTTTCAATCAGTTCTTGCTTTTTTTCTATGTATTTTAGTCTTCTCCATATCCCATGAGCCCTTCAATCTCTCAGTATGTTCTTTAGCCTGCCTTCTTACCTGTCACCCTACTTCTCCAGTCCTAAGACGTTTTTCATCACTTTACACCTGACTGTGACCAATGTGTAGCCTCCACTTTTTTTTTTCTTTTATCTTCCTTTTATTTTATTTTTTTCTTTTTTTCTCCTCTGGCCTATGTTGTTATTACCTTTTGTCACTTAAGACCCAGAAGAGCAAGAAATGCCATGCAGGGCTAATTCAAACACAGGAAGATATGCTGTAGAATTAAGAAGGCATCAGAACTTCTTCAAGGCTTGAAGGAGCTCTGTTTTGAAGGAGAGACTAAAGTTGATTGCAGACAGAAATCTCTAACTCAAAATTCTCTGATGAGCTATTATCTAAGTTTCAAAAATATATGCCATTTTATCATGGTTATATGTGAGATGTAGGACAGCAGCTGAAACTACAGTGTGGTTTTGTATATTCTATAATGAACCTATATTCCTGCTACAGTGGGCAGATAAATAACATAAGGTGCCATGAGGACTACCTAAATACTTATACACAGATATGAGAGCTACACATGGGGTTATGTAAGTGCATTTATTCTTGAGAATCCATTGCAGATAAAATATCTTTTTTTTTCCGAGTTCTTTTTCTTACTTAATCCAATAACGTTCAAGTTTTATTTGGTCTTTTTCTTTTGAAAGGTAACAGTACTGCATAAAAATATCCTTTCCAGTAAAATGCCTCTTTAACAATTTGGCCATGATACAAAATTTGATTCCCACCAGGAAAGATTTCTGCCTCTAAGCATATTGCAGCCAATTTCCTTCCTAATTAATACCATATCCACCTTCATATTCCATTTCAGTTCCCAAACGAAAATTGATGAGGCAGTCAACCACAAACAAGCACAATAGAGAACCAACAGTTCAGTCAGCACAGTTTGAGCATGTCGTGCTAATAAAGCAAAACCAGGGCACATGTCTTCACGTCCCTTGGACATGTCCTGTTTATTGGTATGAAAGCTCAGAATTACACTCAAATTACACTTTTAATATGACCTGCCATTTAAAAGTTGGATGTATGCATGCTTAAATGAAGCTGGTTAAGTAAAATTTTCTGTAAAGAGCAAATTTCAAAAACAGGGCCTGATTGCAGAGTGGAAGATGGCAAAGGTTGGAGCAAAGAACCATGAATTCCAGGCAAGCTCTTCCTCTGTGCCCTGGGTAGTATGCAGTACTAGTTCCACATCAGGACATGCTGCTACAAAGGCAATCCAGCTGCTGATGGCCCTGCAAAAGAGAGTTTGAAATGGGTGTCCCCAAGCTAGAAGTTGCTCCTGTGTCCATGATCAACAGAGGTCCAAACTCACAGTTTGAAATGGGTGTCCCCAAGCTAGAAGTTGCTCCTGTGTCCATGATCAACAGAGGTCCGAACTCACCTAGCACGAGTGCTATGAGCTCTTTGATCAGCTATGGTGCTGGTATTTGCAAGGTAATCACTAAGCCTTGAGAATGAGACAATGATTGATCTCTCTAGGCCTTCTCGCAAGACTCTTCCTGGTGTCTGACATCATTAATATGTTTGAATATTCACGTTACCATCTTCCAGATTATATATAATACTAAAGTGTCCACAGTGCAACCCTCCTCATCCCCTGAGTTGCGCTTTTGTGAAATTGCTTACTGCTTTACAGGAGATCATACACATTTACCAGAAGAACACAGACCACCCAAATCTTTCAAAGTGTTTTGGTCAAGAGGGCACTCTACGTTATCAGGCCTACATGCATACAAAATAAAAAGCATCTGTCTCAAAATAACCGTACATTTGGGCAAATGCCCACCTTGCATGCAGAAAGAAAATCACGGAGGGGAAAATCCTCAAGGATAATGTTTACGGTTGAGGGGATATTTAGGAAAAAAAATAGGATTTTATTTAAAAGTCACAGCACAGAGAGAGAAAAGTGGCTAAGCTAGATATTGGCAATAGTCCTTCAAAATAGCTGTAACAGCTATGGACATGTTCTGTTTTGTTTTGTTTTTCTGCTGGGGCTTATCCACCAAGCACAGCTGTTGGTTAGTAAATAAAATGAATCCTTTTATATAAATGAAAATGATTTGGCTCTAATGTTTCTAAATCTATTTGCCCAGGTCTAGCGAAGTTTATTTTAAAGGGCAGTTTCTTCTTTGGAAATTTCTCAGTAAATAATATACTATGCATATCTTGGTGGAGGTATTCTCAGAGCTGCCTGCAAAAGCTGCTGTAATGCTCCAGAAATATGAGAAATCTCAGCCAGGGGAAATACATGGAAAGAAAAAAGCCTCAAGAAGCCTGCCATAACTCCAACTCTAGCTCTAATCAAAGAGATTAATAAAATAATGAAATAGATTAACAGGCATAATAATATGCCTGTTAACTGCATGGGGAGGAGGGACAACAATAGATCCCACACTCCCTACAAAACTTCTTCTCTTAACACCATCTGACAACAAAGTCCTTTGAAAAGTCCAGTAAGTGTATGCCTGAGCATTATATATTATTGTTGCTGTTACTGGTGTAAAACATGCATGACCTACAAACTTCTTGACTTGTGCTCCATTCCCTCCAAGGAACATGGCAGCTTACCCCTAAGGGTAAACCAAAGGAAATGGAGGATCAGTGCTTTGCATTTCTTTGCTTATCTTTGGGATCTCCATGGAACAGGGAATTACAGAATCACAGAGTCTCAGAATGGTTGAGGTTGGATGGGCCCTCTAGAGATCACCTAGTGCAACCCTCTGCTCCAGCAGGGACACCAGAGCACGGAGCACAGGGCGGCATCCAGGTGGGTTTGGGAGATCTCCAGAGAAGGAGACTCCACAGCCTCCCTGGGCCGCCTGTTCCAGGGCTCTGTCACCCTCACAGGAAAGAAGTTCTTCCTCACATGGAGATGGAACTGCCTGCGTTTCAACTTATATCCAATGCCCCTAGTGGTAACTAGGCACCACTGAGAAGAGTTTGACCCCTTCCTCCCTACATTCACCCTTTGGGAATTTATACATGTTAATAAGATCCCCTCTCAACCTTCTCTTCTCCAGAGAAAGCAGGCCCAACTCATTCAGTCTCTCCTCACACAAGAGATGTTCCATTCCCTTAATCATCTTGGTTGCCCTCCGCTGGACCCTCTACAGAAGTTCCACTTGTACTCTGGGGAGCCCAGAGCTGCACACAATACTCCAGGTGCAGCCTAAGCAGAGCTGAACAGAGGGGCAGGATCACATCCCTCGACCTGCTGGCAACACTGTGGACAATCATAAAGTTTCTTTCTCGCCATTAATAGTACTGATATCTTCTATTAGCAAGCATTGCCCTGAGACCCCACCTAGTCAAAGGTAATAAAGTGTTGTACAAACACACAGCCCCAGGTGTATTGTCACCCTGAGGAAGGAAAATCCCAGAAATGTGAAATGTCCTTCTTCTGGATGGGGCTTGGAAGTGATCCTGAATGCCTTGTTCCAAAGCAAGCTTCCAGTCACTGCCCTCCCTAAGGAATCTTCCCTAAGACATACTCAAAGACAGAATTCAGCTAACTATTTATGGAATGTGGCCAGTATGCATGGAACAAAACCATAATCATCTTCACCAAGAGCTACATCTAACCAATAGATAATGAAAGTGCAACCTCATTTCAATTACTTTTTTTCTTCATTTTCATACAGAAGGAAAACAACTTCCACAAACAAACTTGGTGAAGCTGTCCAGACCATCTGCCATGCATCTAGCGATGTTTAGTCCTTCTGTGTTTACACTCAGGGACTACACATCTCTGACTATTAAGTTTGCATTTAACAAGGATTTACCTTGTACATTTTGTACTGACAAGTCTATTAAGCTCTCCACTTAGAAAAATGATCAATTTATTAGCTATTTCAACATCAACATCTACCTGTAAATGCACTGCTTCTATATATTTTCTTGTAGGGAAATGATATGTACATCATATCCATAATTCCCCACTCTTCTAGAAAGTAGAATTAATCGCTGCATTTCTGTTTTGTTGCTGGTCTGTTCGTTTGTTTTCTTATTTTTTCCATTCTGGTTTAGGACAAGCAAATCTTCACACAGCGGAAAACCATTCTGAATGCTTTCCAAGCACTTAAGAGTTACAGTCTATCTTCATAAAAATGAGTTTTTATGTCCTTATACATTGTGAATGAGAAGAGTCATGCTATAGCTTCAGGTTCTTCATTTTCCAGGGAAAATGAATGAACTAAGTGGACAGGTAACCAACTCTAGGGACAAGCCTAATCTCGACTTCAGCAGGAGCTGATCTCAATATAGCTTAAATGTACAGATAATGCGGAGTTAATACTGTAAATTTTTGGAAGCCAATGGCACATTGTGCCCATCTGCGTAGTTCATTGTATTCAGTCCCCACTACATCTACGCCTTTTCAATTTTTTTCTACTGTATATTAAAAATTAACATTGCTGACAAAATGAAACTTAGCTGTATATGTTCTCCTTGCATATGGAGAATTTTGGCTGCTAAAAATATGTTGTCGTTTGAGAAAGCCAAATCCTTCATGTTGTTGCAGCCAGGTGGTCTCTGGGATGGCCTCATATTCTTTTTAATATTGACTATTTGTTTCCATGATTGTTTTGTTGGTAGATATTGCCAATGTTATTCTCCTTTCAGTTTTTGGGTTTTTTTTTTGTTTTTTTTAGGAATGAAAAAGAGTGTAGATTTCCCTCCTGGAATAATTACTCTGTAAATATCATCTCAGTTAAGCTCAAGGTATGAAAAAGTTTTAAAGACATTCTGCCTCAGCCAAAGAATAAGATGCCAGTTCTAAGCAGCAAGATCTGGAATGACAAGCAATTACTTAATATTCAGGACTTGACCCAGCTAGTCCTCTGTATACACAAGTCAATGTGAATTCCATGCATGGAGGCTTCAAAGGACCAAGTTTTCAGTTTGTAGGGCATTAAAAAGCCAGTGCTCATTTTTAAAATGTCACTGCACATATGATCATCAGCACAATAATTCAGCACTGCCTAGGCCTCTGTGCTTCTCCTGACTCACTGCTAAATGTCATGTTGCCCCTGAGCAGCAGCTGCTTTTTGACACGTGAGATCCCTGACCTTTGTTACAGGAAGCACTGAAAACATTCAATTTAGTCATACCCACATTGCATTGCAGAAGACCTCTTGCTCCTTCAGCAAAGATATCCTTCTCGTGGTTTTTTTTGCACCTGGACAGACAGAAGGTTGGACTTTGCAGAACAACAGGAAGTTTCTAATTCCCAAGCTTTCCTATAAGGTTTTGTGATTGGTGGAACAGTGGTTTGTGTCTAAAGATTGGATGGCTAACAGCAATTTAGCTACACTAGCTGAGTGTAGACAGTGTCCTGCTCCGCCAAGGGAATACAGTCATTGATGAAGTGCTTGTTTAGTTTTCTCTGTGGATAGGCTACTGGAACTGGCATTTCCAGGTAATTTTATCCCCTTGTCTCCTCGTGGTCTCCTCACGTGGAAGGCATTTGACAGGAATCGAGAATATACAGGTTGTGCTCCTGTTTTCACCACAACCTTCTTATGTCATTTTGAGGAAGTCACTTATATTCACCTGTACAAAACACCTTCAATTCTTTGTGAGGTACTAGAGTAGAACCTAGGGACACAGCTCATTTCTCAGAATATACTCAGCTCCCCAGATAAGTAAGCAATACACTTCCCAAGATATCAGATATTCTGTTTCTTCATACAGTCTTCACTGCCATAACCTCTCCCAAATAAACGTGATGACATTTATTCAATACCATAGTGTGAAGAAGAGAAATGAAATTTTAATAACTTCCCTTGATGAGGATATCTATACCTCCCTAGGCAATATGTGCTAGTTTGTCTCTATCCATACATTTAGAAGACTTTTCCTGATGTACAAATTTCATCTTTCCTGCTTCAAGTTAAGGTTATTCTTGCTTGTGCTGTTCATTACGGGAGTAGGAAACAGATTTTTCTCTTTCCTCTAAAAGTGTTTGTGGCTTCTGATCATGTCCCTAATCTTTCTTCTTTAAATTAAACAAGTCTCTCAGCCTTCCCAATAGATCATATTTTCAAAATCTACTTTTTTTTTCTAGAATCAGACTTGTTTTTGTGACATCCAGAACTGAAATGGATACTGTATCGGAGCCCTCAGGCATGTGGAACAAAGTAATGTCTAACAAGCTATACTTCTTCTAAAACCTGCTCTGTTTTTTGCCACTTTTGCACTGGAATAGTGTTGTTGAGTTCAGTTTAAGATGCTATATAATATGTATGGACATTACTGTTTCAGGACATGTCCTGCCTTTTGGATTGCCCCAGTCCCCACATACCATGCTTTTCTCTACATCACAGAGCAGTCTTGAAGCACATTGCCTTTGGGATGAAACTAAACTGAAAGATGCTCCTCAACAGCACCCTTACTGAGCATTTTCTGTTAATGGACAGTCAGTCCGAAAGAGCAGGGTAGAACTAGATTGAAGTAAACTCTAAACTGAAGCCAAGCATGCTGGGTCCTCAGAACGCGTTCTTTCTCTCTACAGATTTGCTCATGTTGCACAGTCTGACTTATAATATAGAAATAGCCTGTCATTTTTACAGTCTATCTTAAAGAAGAGTGTCCTACTAGTTATTCACTGTACTATTTTTGTGCAGTCAATTATTTTTGCCACAGTTTTATATGCTTCATTTATCTATTTATTGAATTTTATTCTATGCTTTCCATCTTTCATTTTCTCTTTAAAAGTCTCTTTAGTAGTTCTATCCTCCAATGCATTCACGGTCCTTCTTAACTTCAGAATTAACTTCAGAATTAATAAGCTTATTTTCTTTTCCACCACTCAGGTCATTAATTAAAATATCAAATAAAGTGAGATCCAAGGCATTTCCCTCTGGTACCCAGCTCAGTATATCCTTCAATCTTAACAGTCGGCTGTAAATAAATATTCTCAGAGTTTGATTATCTAGTCAGTTTTGTCCCACACTATAGAAGTTCTATCCAGACCATATATGCCCAGATATTTTTTATGAAAGTCAAATAAGACAGTATTAAAATTAAAATATGAGATAAAATCAAAATATGAGATATTAACTGCCTTGTCTCTATCTGTAAGAATTTGCCATAGAAGAAAGTAAAACTGACTCAATGCAGACTGATTGTTTAAGTTATTGTTGGCTCTTTGCTATCCTCCTGGTACTTAAAATAGTTTGTTTGGTTATCTGTCATAGATTTTTTTTTCAGAAACTAATGTTAAATTGACTGATCTTTTCTCTTTTCTCTTTCTTCTCTTCTAAAAGGAAGAAAAAAAAAACCCCATACTTAGCACATTTCTTGTTTCCTATAACTTATTTGACCTCTATGAATTCTATGTAGACTGACAAAACTGTCAGTATCTAACAATTTAGTTTAATTTAGGAATCTAGCTTATTTGTTATTCCTTGCTATGCTCCCATCTCATAATTAAAGTTTCCTTTCTGCTCAATTTATCAACCTTTTTAATCTATTTTTTTTCTAGAGTGGCTTATTTACTTGTCCTCATTTCCTAATACTTTTGTTAGTATTATTCTGTAATGTTCTCTGTTACCCATTTCAAACCAGACCTTCTTCACAGTTATCATATTGTTGCATTATGCAAGAATCATTATTTTCGGCCCTGTCTTAAAGACTAACTCTCCAGCTGCTACATAGTGCTTTACAGATTCAATGCATTTCTAATCCTAAGAATTTCTTTCCCCTCCCATTGTTCATATAACGAGAGACATTCTGTGGAAAAGCTAAAAATAAATCTTCATCCAGTGGAATGTGGCTTGTAATGTCTCTTGATATGGGCATTATCTCAGATTTAGCTCAGCTCATTTTGTACAGGAGACAGAGAGAGATTCAGCTCTAATTTAATATCTCTGAGATTGATCTGAGCTGTTTGCAGTTTCAGTCACACATAATAAGGTGAAGGTACAGTGTCTGGCTGTCTGGATGGGCATTTATGCTGTGCTTATATCGCGGCAATGTATCTGAGCTGCTTTGAAAAGAAAATATTCTGAAAAGCCAGCAAAATTTAATAATGACCCTCCAATATTATTAACGTAACCTAATTTCTTTGTACCTGACACCATTAATTTTCATTCTTTTAATGCCCTACTTCCTCGTTCTTCAATCCTGAAAATCGCTGGAGTAAGGTCTTTTTCAAGGTTGACCAGGAAGCTGTATAAGATGCCTTTCTGCCAGAGACCTATCCAGAACTGCAGTCCTCATGGAGCCAGGAGCGAGGAGGTGCCCAGCGCTCACATGGCTGTACCACAAGCTTTTTGACAGGAAGGAGGTGTTGCTAGTTGAAGGAGGAGGGTGAGATGGATGGGTACCTACAGCTGCAGTGCTAAATCTCTCCTTTGTGAGTTCTTACTGTTCAAAATGGAGTAATTTCTGATACATCCAGACTACACGGCTCAGCCTAATGCAGCGATCCCTGAATTAGCTCCAGAAGTGCTATAATTACATTGCCGTGTCATGCCGTCCAAGCTCCTTAGTTTTGCTGAGAGGCAAGTCTAATTACTCTGGGCACAGCACCAGGCTCATGCAGCCCCAGTACTGCTGGGATCTGGGCCTGCATGACTGCTGATGCTGCATGGGATGGAGTATTCAGACCGAAGGCTGATGGCTGATAACTCCAGAGTCACCTCCTAATGCCTTGTAGCAAACTACAGGTATGTCTTAGAGTTGGCCTGCCCGAGCAGCCTTCAGTTGCAGATGAATTCAGTGTTAAATAAAATGCAAATCTTGCCCATCTATGCAGGGCATATCTCAGAAAAGCAGGGCTTTGTTTTGTACTTTCCTGTGTTTGGGAGATTTTATACAATTGGGGCTTTTCCCATGGATATCATGGCGTAACAGTTCTGATAAAGATATCAGTTTTGAAAGTTTCTTGACAAAACTGCTAGGCAGCCAAAATGATGGCAGCCGGTGATTAGTTCAACTTTTCTGTATTTTCTGTATTATTGATTGAATTTACTTATTTATAGTACATAATGCATTCCTTCTTGGGCAAAACCAAATTTTTCCTAGGGCTGATGTCAATACAGTTACTCACAGTGCAAGAGAAGTTGAGGAAAGTCTTTTGGGAGGAATTTTTTTTGAGAAGAGAGGGTCACTGGTCACACTCTGCTATGATCACGAGTACTAGAACTGCCTACAAGAACCTGCAGACTGTCCTGCATAAGTGTGTCCATGACCTCTGCTGATCGAGGGAACAGAGATCCTCATTTATTGTAGGGATCTTGCTGAATCTTGTGGCCAAATGCAGGTGATAAATTTTGGGGCCAGATATGTTCAGTAGGATTTGAAAAATTAATTGCCTGCAGTATGGATGGAGCATCCTGACTTAATATTTATTTAAATACTGCCGTTGAATGATGCAGACCAACATGAAATAAGCACTGTAACTGCTGTAAAGAAAATGCCAGCTCCAGTTTTACAGTGTTCGTCCCCAAGGAAAATAAGTTTCTGTATTAAGGACATTTTTTTTTTCTGTTTCTTTTTCTGTTTCCTTTTTCCCTATTTCCTTTTCTTCTTCCTTTTCCTCCTCCACCTTTTTCTTATTTTGAAATTTGAGTTTACTCACTCTGCTTCATGTCACTGCAATGTATTCAGTACATGAAAAAGCGTCTAAAACCCAGATTCAAGTTATGTATCTTGTATTTCTAAGGAGGAAGACCAATGAGTCTATAATAAAATACAGTTTGTATTTATAATCTGCTATGACCCTAGTGATACCTCATTTAAATGATGCACTATGGATCACTTTCAGTGCTGTCAGTCTCAACAGAGTTTATAAAAACTGATCCAGTGAAACTGATATTGATTTTTGGTGACTCCAAGTGGTCACTGAGTGAGGTTATATTACACATTGGAGCTTCCTAAGTGACCTTTTTTTTCCTCAGTAACTTTTTTTTTCAGCTATGTTGCAGAGAGTCAGTCCCTGGCAGCAGTGAACTGGAGACAGTCCAAGTCACTCACCATGCTCTTGTAATCATACATTACACAGTGCCAACCATTGTCTTCATCAATATTCAAGAGGCAAAAAGAGTTTAAAGACCTCCAGATTATCATCATATGTAACTGGAGAGCCTTACCAGCTCCTGCAAGGACAAGGACAGTTTGAACTCCAAGACTCTTGAAATAAAAATACAGGCAACCATGTGGTTAAAAATGATTGAAAAATAGCTGTTTATGGCTGAAACTTATTAAACTATAAAGCTCTCCAGTTGCCCAGTAATATCCTCACACTCCAGAACAGGGAAAATGCAACATGTGGAGCTCTTCTAGTAGCTTTGCCCTTAGATTTCATGAAGTCCTCTCATCCTGCCTGTGCATTCCCAGGCCCCAGAGTACCATACTTTCCACAGGGTTTGCAGTGTCTGTTCTTTGTTAGAGATATGCCCCACATACATAGTCTGTAGGTAACCATGGATTAAACCTTTCAGTATACCATGACTCTGTCAATAGCACACTTTTGGAGAGCTGCTACTTCAGTCAAGATCAGCCTTGCTGTTGCTTGTACTCTCAGCTGTACAGGTGTATTGGTGCCTGCCTGTCAATGGCATGATTTGGATCCACCCCAACTTTTCTTTAGCAGAGGCCTCACATAATAAAAGAGGATCAAGGATGGAGAAAGACAGCTTGGAATGAAAACTTAAGGATCTAACTGTTGCTGAACAAAATGGTTCACAGTCTCAAAATATTTAATTCCCTCCTTAGACTCTATTAGATACAGGTTTAAAGTGTGGAAAATCTGAAGATAGGTTTATATTGTCTTTGGGACAAGAACTGTTTCTTCATCTCTATTCACACACTATTTTGTACAGTGGTACTCTGACTCCGGTAAAGACCTTAGGATACTTGGGAGTACAAAGGACTGAGAGCAGTTAAGGAGAGACTGAGTGAAGTGAGGGGACAGTTAACCACAGGAGCAGTCACATAGTGCTCTGTTGTCCATGAGGACTGATAAACCATGCTGAACTCAGTGGAAACTCCTCCTGGGGAATCTTTACTCATCTGAGTGAATATGGCACTCTCAATCAAGCCCTGACACATTTATGGTTAAATGGACTTCACTGCAGCAGTGGTCTGCTGCTGTGTTTTCTATTCCATAAAACAAATTGTGCAATTTACTGTTTTCTTTTCTCCTTTCCAATTTTTGTAATCTAAAAGAACAATAAGCACGTATATTGCTTTTATGAGGGAAAGATCTGAGAACCTGGCAACTTGCCTGGTCTCCTCATTTGTTTGTGTTCAGGAACAGGCAGGATATTTTGCTGCAGCAAAAAGAAGTAGATAGAATTCTGTCTCTCTCAAATCAATTGCCGGGCAGAGCAGGACAGAGTCAGAGTATGTTGAGGTCTTCAGGAGGACAGGGGATAATAAATCACCTCATTACTTCTTGTTTCTCATTACCACCAGTGTAGAGAGGAGCGTATATAGTCTTCTTACTGTGTAGTAGTACTTCTGTGTGGGTGTGGGAAGGGTAAAGAAGATTTAGTCCCTGTTCTGTCAGCTTTTCTCTAGACATATAATACCCCCCACTCAGAGCAGATGCTGACACCCTTGTGTTCCCGAAGAGAGAGAGAGTGGATCTCAGCCATGTTTCAAGGAGCCAAAGAACAGAAATTGAACTCAGGAATATGGCCAAAGAATGGAGAGGAGGAGGGACGTGGCAAATATGATATGGAATTTTGTGACTCTCGAATTTGGATCTGTTCCCTGCATATATGGCAGAAGTTGCCCTGGGGCTGCTTAACAAGTCATTGGATTACTTAGCATTTCTGCTCGGCCCTTGCCTAACATGGTCCTACCTCTAATATCAGCTCATATTTTCTTCCCCTTTGATTGCTCTCCAGTGTGGATGAGTTTTTTGGACTATCAGGTGGGTGCCTGATGGGTCTCCCTCCTCAGGTGTTCCAGCTGTTCTATCTTCCTCTCTTCCAGTTGCTGTCTCAGTTACTCTTTGCCATTAGTCTGATTGCTTCAGTTAGTCCAAATCCCCTGCTCATGCAGGGACACCCAGAGCATGTTGTACAGGACAAGACAAGACAAAATTTATTTAAGGGAATTGTCCAAGGCAATGTGGACATTGTGTCCATGCTATCTAGCCTGAGGATCAGAGATTTGTCCCTGGCCCTCTTCTTATATAGCAGCATAGATATAGGCTGTATTTAGACCATATCCCATGACACCAAAGCTGAACTGAAATGCTTGTTAAGGCGTCATTAATTGTCAGAAGAGCAATGAATGATCAAGTGGCCAGTAAACAGGGCTGGCAGGCCTTGCACGAACAGTAGATGTGAGAATTCAGTGAATGTGAATATCGCAGCCAGGTTATAAAACTCAAAACTGGTACCTACCATAGGCAGCCTGAATACTGACCCTCTCCATTCACTACATGAGTAATCGGAGTCCAACAACTGGATGCTGCTCAGGCTCAGTTGCTCTCAACAGTCAGAACTGACCCATATCCTTCATAGGTTTCCAGAGAATGTGGTTAAGGACAGATCTGAACCTGATGGCACATGCCCCGTGCTTGGACCATGAAAGATGATGTGCAGATGTGCACTCCCATGGATGTGGCAGGAGACTGGTTGTTTTCTAAAAAAAAAATGAAATTATTTCCTGTTGCTTCTGTTGGATTGAAACAGTTGATGTTTTGTTGAAACGTTATCCTGTTTAATTGTTTATTTCCAATGTACATAATTAGTTATTATAAGAATACAATGGTTTATTAGTGTAATTCTGGTTTATTACTGTAATTCTCATGTCAGAGTGGTGTAAAATGACTGAGAGGGCATGGAGTAAAAAATCTCATAGATCAAACCTATAGACATCTCTGCCATCAGCCCTTTTTTGGTATCCTCCTCGCTGGTCGAGTGGGATTGGATTAGGAATTATTTAGGCAAACTGGACACTCATAAATCTATGGGTCCGGATGGGATGCACCCAAGAGTGCTGAGGGAACTGGCGGGGGTTATTACTCAGTTGCTGTCCATCATCTTCAAGAGGTCCTGGAGAGAGGAGGAGGTACCGAAGGACTGGAAGAAACCAACATCACTTCAGTCTTCTAAAAGGGCAAGAGAGAGGAGCTGGGCAACTACAGGTCAGTCAGCCTCACCTCCATCCCTGGAAAAGTGATAGAGCAGCTCATGTTAAGAGAACATCTCTAGGCATATGAAGGAGAAGGAGGTAATCAGGAGTAGGCAGCATGAATTCACCAAGGGGAAGCCATATCTATGAACCTGATAGCCTTCTATGATGGGATGACTGGCTGGCTGGACAATGGGAGAGCCACCCATGTTGTCTACCTTAACTTCAGCAGGACTTTCGACACTCTCACCCATAATATCCTTATAGGAAAGCTCTGGAAGTGTGGACTGGACAGGTAGACAGTGAGGTGCATTAAGAACTGGCTGGACGGCAGAGCTCAGAGGGTGGTGATAAATGGGCCAAGTCTAGTTGGAGACCTGTGGCCAGTGGTGTTCCTCAGAGGTCAATACTAAGCCCAGTGCTGTGCAATAGAGTTAGCAGTGTGCCCTCATGGTCAAAAAGGCCAATGGGATCCTCAGGAGGAGTCTTGACAACTGGTCAAGGAAGGGTATCCTGCCCCTCTCCTCGTCTCTGGAGTATTGTGTGCAAGTTCTGGGCTCCCTAGTACAAGAGCGATATGTATGAGGAAAGAATAAGTGAGCTGGGCCTGTTTTACAAAACAGAAGATTGAGTGGGGATCTGATCAATATGTATAAGTACCTGAGGGGAGAATGTAGGGAGGAAGGGACCAAACTCTTCTCAGTAATGGCCAATGACAAGACAAGGGGCAATGGGTCTAAGTTGAAATACAGGAAGTTTCATCCGCATATGAGGAAGAACTTCTTGACTGTGAGGATGGCAGAGCCCTGAAACAGGCTGCCAAGGAAGGTTGCAGAGTCTTCTTCTCTGGAGGTCTTTAAGAACCACCTGCCTGTGATCCTATGCCATGAGCTGTCGGTGTCCATGCTGGAGCAGGAGTGTTGGACTTTTGGATGATCTCTAGACGTCCCTTCCAATCTTAACCATTCTGTGATTTTGTGATTCTTCATGGAGATTTTAGCCATGAAATATTTACTGAATTCCTCTGTGAACAAATGTAATGGTGTGAGGAATTCATACAGTCTACTCCTTTGTGCTACAGAGAGCTGAGAGCCTGTTTCATTTTGTGGGAGCGTGTTTCATTTTGGTTGGCTTGGCTCTGCTTAGGTTCTTTTTTCAGCTCTCTGAATGTGGTATAATTCTGCCTGATAAATAGTTTGCACCTCAACCTTGTGACTTGGAGGCTATAATGAGAGCCTACACTCAAAATCAAGGGAGGATTCAGATATTTCAGGATGAAGTAGAATGAAAATGAAGGCACTGTCTTGCCTGACTCATGATCCCTTTTTACCATCTAGGAAGCTAGGTACCATCAAACCTCATAGATTGCACATCTTCCCTATTTTTGACTGGGATATTAGAAGCTACAGATCCATACTACCTGCCTTGTAACTTATCTTACTTCAGCAGGATCAAGTTCTACATCATTTTCTTGGCATATGCCTTGCTGGACTGTTCTACCATACATAAGAATACTTGTTAGCACTCTGTGAACAGTTTACTGGTATCTCTAGCATGTAGAGCATGTTTACTGGTATCTCTATCTACTACTCAATGCCTGCATTAATTTGTACCATACACCAAATCACCTATTAATGTTTAACCAGGCTATATTGAACAACATTATGTAATGGAATAGTAAAATTATATTGCAAAAAACCATATGCCATGCTTGACAAAATTTCAGCTTTGGATTCTATTAATATTTCCCCTAGACAAAATATTCTTTCCTCCCTTTAATCATTCTCTAGCATTATATGTGAAGTGTATCTGAATATTTTCAATATTATATCTGAGTAATCTTAGTATTTCATGAGGTCACACAGTGGTAGAAAAATACTTTCAGAGCTTCAAAGAGGCCTTGGAAGTTGCGTGCATAGACTAAAATATTGTTGAATTGTATTAGAATACAATTCCACTGAGGAACAGTTTCATCAAGGAAATTTCAAAGAATATTTTGACACCTATATCTATTTACCAGACAGTAAAGGAATTAAAAGATAAATTATAATCTGGTCATATTTCACCCTACCTGTAACCGCAGTCTATTTCCTCCTCCACACACCCGGTTCCTACTGTAGCTCTAAGCAAATACTACTACTTTTTCACTTCCCTGTGTAAAGCTTGGAGTAAACTTACACTGTGTTTATATTATACAAACTTCTATGCTGTATCACTGAGGACAGAATCTGTGAACTATTATTCAGTTGCCATGGCTTCCAAAAAATGGGTGGATTGGATAGTAAAGGGAGTTTATTTACATCCATCCAAACAGTATGTTGTTTGTTAGCCTGACCTCATGCATATTTGCAGATTATGGGTTTACTTAGCCAAGAATTTTTGCAGGTACTTGGCAGAGAAGGAGAGAAATTATACTCACCTCTACATACGAATCAGGTCCTGAACTTGAAGTGACATGACACCTTCCAGGATACAAAATCCTTCTTTTCCCTATGAGGTGATTTAAGATCCAAAAGAGAGAGCAAATGGAGTAAATCCAAGATGAGCAAGTTCAGCAGATGTGACCATACAGTCCGGTGCAGTGAACGGGATGGCCAGAAACAAGCGGGAGATGCCTTTTAAGACCGCCTCAGCCACTGGCTCAATTTCTCTGTGGTCCTGGATGTAAACCCTGCAGTTGCCCTGGGCAGACAGGGCAGACAGCAGAGAGTTGGACCCACCATCCAACTCCATTCAGCATGGATCTGACCTATGCAGCAGCAAATAGTTGGCTGCATTTTGGGGTGCAGCAGTAGCAAGCTGAGCACGACCTAGCTTGGAGCTGCACAAGCTGCCTGCTCGTTTATTTGGGCTTTATGAAAAGGAGAAATAGCAGTTTATAGAAATGAGATTGCTGCAAAGCATTTACTTGATGGAGTTTTTGACGAAGGTGGAAGGTGGGTTGCCGGGAGACTGGAGGTGGAAGGAGTTCTTCTTTTGCTATGATTTACTAGACGGCTGCGTTTATGTGAGCACTGAACACTGCTAAATGGTCATTGAAAGTTTTAATTCTTAGTTAAATTATCTAGATCTTTGCAAATAGGTGAGATGAGTTTCTTTATTTGTTTGTTGATTTTCTTTGAGCAATTGTGTAAACAAAGCCTTGAGGCTTGAGCCCAACTCTGTATTTCCAAGAGTATTTCAACACTGGCAGGATAGCTTCCATTTTTGATTAGCAATAAATCTAAGTTTGAAGAAATGGCTGACTTTCAGAGCTTGGATTGTATTACAACCCACCTGAGGGTAGGAATCAGGCTAAATGAGCCTGATACAATGATTTATTTACATCAACTCTGATACTTTTAGTAATCTATTATAATTGTGTAGACACAGACTTCATTATCCTTTTGCATATCTGTGGTCCTTTCAAGGACTGGAGAGCTACACACTAAGCCTGCAAAAGAAGGAGCATTCACAGGGCTTCATTCTGTGAGGTACTGTACAGTCTGCACTCCCATATAAGGCAGAATATATAGTACTCAGTTCTTTTCACAATTTCCCCCTGCAAATTATTCAAGTCAGTTGAATATAATTAAATTTATTTTATTTAGCATCTAATGTGAAAAGGTAGCTCACTTCTGTCTGATAATCACAATAAATCACTAATTGAATCAAAGTAACTAAATATTTTTATTAAGCTGTTAACACTTCGTCTGAAGATACCTTTATGTGTGTTTTTAGCTGTCTTGATTTTCAGGAAAGGGTGATTTTAACACACAATTAGGCTTGCTAAGATTTTTGTTTCTTTTGGAGCGTATTTATTTTGCAATTAAAAAGGGCCTCTTCTTTTGGTTCAAGCCTATACATTTCTTAAGGGAAGGTTCTATTCAGAAGCTTTGTCAAGTGGCTTAGTTTTTCTTCATCACAATAAATGCATCTACAGTGCTGGCTCTGTGACACTTAACCTCTACATGCTTCTGCCCTGAACGTCTGTTTCTCACTTCCTCAGGGACACAGCCAACTAAAGGTACACATAAACTCTAAGTGAAAGTCTGAAACCTCACCTAACTTCTGGGTTCCTCTGCTTGACCCCCATCCGCTTCTATTGTCCCATTTCAATTGTAGTGGGCAGGCCCATACATTGTTCAAAGAGTATAAGCACATGAGTTCTGTCTTTGGGTCAGCAAATCCTCCAGAAAGTTAACATAGCATTTCAGGTGTGGTTCATGCAATGACACTCTTCATCCCAGCATAAAGACAAGGAATTTGGCAAAGTCCTTTGTCTTTGGACACATCACTGCATCAGGGGCCTCTAAAAATCCCTAAAGCCTAAATCATTACCATGGCCAGACTGGAATGACTTTATGCTGGTTCTGTGAATCTTCTCAGATTATTCCTGTCACAGATCTTTCTTTTTCCTCATTACTCACCCGAATGTATAGTTCAGAGATGCCAATGTGAATTTAATTTTTTTCTTCATGCTAAGATACATTTTAATGCTTTAATACGGCAATAAAGGCCAAGAGTTCACCATATCCATCTACTTGGGCTTAATCTACATTAATTTCTGGAAGTCTTTAGGGCAGAAGGAGATAAAGGTTAATGCAACATTAGTAATACATTCACCAAAACCAGGCTAAGACTTCAACAGAAAGTCATGGTCAGAAAAAAAGCTTCCAGTTCTTAGATAGCTGTTTTCCCAACTTCTCTCTGTCTGTGCAACCCATCTGATTCAAATGCAGCTGACTCCAGAGCCAACTGAACCCTTTCAATTGAGATGTTATTTCAAGCCAAGACTTTCCTGGGAGATCTAACACCACCTTCATGCAGTAAGGAGAGGTACAACTTGACTCCTTATTGGGTAATGGGGCCAGAATGACAGATCACAGGAAAGAATCTATCATCAGGTGAATGTACACATGCAATTCCCTGTTGCAGCCCAAAGGATGGCATGGCCACATACCAGTAAATGCCGGAGTTGGGAGACTCTGGTGGAGAAGCATCCTACTGCACATAAGAGTTAACCAAATCACAGGCACAGCAGCATTGGTCAAATGATGGGATGAGAAGTGACCTTTGCCAAGTGTCAGTAATGGAGTTTGAAGGTACTATCCGCAGTAACAGCAGGAGCTTCCAAGCCTACCATCAGCAGCCACCATCTCCTGGTAATGTGACACTACTCCTGCCAAAAATAGTGAGAGCAAAATCCTGCTGAAATATCAGGGTTGTGGGTTCAGTCAGGAGAGGGAAAATGCCTACATTCAGCATCTTTGCCTTTCTCCCAGTGTTCGGTAGGCCAAAACCTCCTACGAGAAGTTTCAGTGGCACAAATGATGTTGTTTTTTTCTTAAAATAATCTCTCATATCTGGAATCTAGCCATCCTGGGGTGGTATCAAAACTACTGTTCTTAGTTAAACTCGCTCTGCTCTCAGAAATGCCACTGCATATCTTCAAGAGGTGCTACCGGCAGGGGCCTTTCTGGTAAAGGCTGAAACCCCAGCTTTGCAGTGCCACAAAACCCAGGATTCACAACCTTAGCAGAGGTGTAGAGCATGGAGACAAAAGACATGATGGTTGAGCAGAAACCACAGCTACTAAACTAGCTGAGGGACAAAGCCAAAGACCATCTGGACACTGAGTCCACAGCAGTCCATGCATTTAACATTTCCATAGTTAGTGCCTGGAGTAAGAGGTGGGCATTTTCTAAATGAAGAAATAGCAGGAAGCTTTCTGTCTGTAATTGTTAGTGTGGTAGTAAGGGCACAGTTCAACCATCATGAGCTTCCCAAGTGCTTCCTAGTTTGTGTGCATCTGTGTGTTGTTTATTGTGTGTGTATATATGTGTATTGACTTTATGGCCCATAAACCTCTCCTTATAACCCTCTCCAGCTCCCAGATTTATCCTCCAAGTTTTGCTTTCTTTAGGCTACTGACGTACATAGCAGTGCTAGCAGGCACTTCTCCAGAGAACTCTGCTGTTGGAGGTTGAGCACATATCGGTAGTATAATGTTTCCCTCATACAGCATCCACCTCGTGGTGCTGTAGAGATAACATTTCTGTCCTCTCTTCAAGTTTTGTCAGAGAAAGGCAGCACACTGTAATTTGTGAACAATAGGACCGAATTTATGTCTGATTTCAAAGTAATGTGACATGGTTTTGAAAGGATTCATCCTCCCCCAACCTTTCTCCATTGTTCTGTTACACGTGGATTTTATTAAATAAAGAAGAGAATAAATCAAGGACAAAAGAAATAGATAAAGATATGGTGGATTTTTTTTACCTTTAAAAATATTATGAGGCTATTTCCATGATGTAGTGCTTGTTAGATACATCCTTTTTATTTCCAAAAAGCTAGTATACTTCTAGATGGGAGATGACAGCAGCCTCAAAAACAGTAGCTCCAGTCTTGCTTGGAAATGTGAACAGATTTATAAAGTTGTTAGTCTTTGCCTTCCATCTTTTCCAAGCATAGATGGAAAAGATGCAAAAGTAGGAAAAGCAGACTGAATGATACCAATAAAGTGTGCTAGCATGGCATGGAAAGCCCAAGGAATATACAGAGATTGCTTGAAGACAGAAATCACTTTAATTAAAAGATGTATCCAAAGTAATGAGATAAAATAGTGAAAGATCTGTGTCGTCTTTGGCTTCCTTAAAAACAAGCAAACTAAAAAGGCATGTAGATGGGGAAGAAAAGAAGGACAGATAGGCTGAGCTCCTTGTGGAAGGCTCAAGGGTCAGCATGCATCTGTTCCTCTCCAGGGACAAAGTCCTTTTGGACTTGATAAATTACAGTACTGCCATGAGTGCAGTTAATACATGGGCAAGGAGTAAGAGATGTAATATCCTGCTATCTCCCCTTCCTTCAATGCTCCTCTTTTATCCACTGTCTTTTCTCTCAGGCTCACACTCAGCTTACAGCTGGTCTCAAGATTGACAGCACTGTAGCTGACAGAAGCTGACCTTACGAGCTGTCCAGATCCACCTAGACAGGAAAAGATCTGAATAAACAAACAAACAAATAAATAAATAAGAGCTGAAGCTGACCAGGCCACATTAACTGGGGAATGGAGTCAGTGACCATGGAGCAATAGCTGCTATAGCTGACCTGCCAACCCAAAGCATCCATCTGTGACTGACCATCTGCTCTGGCTCCCACAAGCATCAACAGAATGCCACATTTCCCCCAGTTTTGTTATCTTTTCTCTCCCTCTTCCTTTTGTGTCTATCTATGATTGGTCACAGACAGGGAAAGCAGCATCTCCGAGCAGAACAGCAGAAGCAATGCAGTCCCCTCATTTGACAAAGCTGTTTGACCAAACAGAGATATTTGTGCAATACCACACACAGCTGTGCAGGGTTATTTCAGCAGGCTTAGCTGCCAGAAGTAGCCAGGCTACAACCTGGAGCAAAACAGCTTTGCTGTGAAGTACATTACCCACAGTAAGGTTCTGCCTTGGTGCCTCCAGATCGGTCACAATAGCTAGATGCCTCCATGGAGAGCTACCACTGTTTTCTTACATCCACCTGCATGTTCTCAATCCACAGACATTCATCCTGGCTACTGGCCATGGGTACCCCAAATTATGAACTGAGAAGGCAGAGCATAACCAAGTAAAGAAGGTCTAGCAGTTTTTTTGTTTTTTGGAGGTTTTATTGGGTGGTTTCTTGGGAGTGATTTTGCTAGAGCTGCCGGTGCGGTAGGAAAAGGCAGAGCGAAGTAACAAACATTGACAGGCACAAAACGGGTAGGGGAAGGAGTAAGAACAAAGCAACAGCCATGAAACTGTTTAGTTCTAAATAGATCACCTGTCTTTACTCTGGTTTGTCTGTTTGTCCTCTACATAAGTTTAATTTTAGTCATGAAACATGCCATGTCTAATTTTGTTTTTCTTTACTGTATTCTAATCATCGCATTCCTGAACTCTGGCATGATTTCCTTACTGTGATTTCAGTGATAATTGAGAAGGATGCAGCCTGTAGGACAGACACCCAAAACCTGGCCTATCTGTTTACTGGTAAATAGCACTAGGGGCCTGGAAATAGTCTTATCTCTTTCCACTCTTTTATTCACTCAAAATTAGCACCAAGGTCAGAAAAATGGTCAATCAAGGTTTCATTCACCATCATGGAGGATGAACAAATGGACCAAATCAGGCCAATGATTTGCTCCCTGTGCAGGTAGAAAGAAAGCAGCTGATAGCATTTTATTCATGGGATGTAACAGAGCCCGCAGCAAACACTATCACATTGTTATGAGAAATATTTAGTCCCATATTAATGTGGCATCTACTGCAGATTGGTGAAAAATCCAGAACTGTAGCTGAGACATAGTGCAAAAGTGCAGTGCACTGTCCCTGTTCTGTATCTGCATCTATCTGCAGCAAGCTGCTACCTCCTGCAGCTGGAGGGACTCATGTGCATGAAGCTCTCAGGGAAGAGCAGGATCCAGGTTTCTTCTGCTGCTTCTCACTTGTCTTTCTCTACTTCTCAGAGAAAAGGCTAGCCAGAAACAAGACAAAAACATGAACTTTATGTCAAAATGTATAAAATGTTCTGTGCCTTCATGTATCTAGTCCAGCTCTTCCAGGAGAGAAAACAGGATGGAGGGAGATTGATTCATAAGAAGAAGCAGAAAGGAGAACAGAAATGTGGTTGCTATGTACACAGGGAGCAGAGTCGGAGTGTCTGGGAACAGTAAAAAATGCAAGTCAGTTCAAACTAGCATTATGCAAATGTCTTATTGTGTGAATTACAAACAGACATCTCTTTAAAAGACATAAGACTGAATTAGTTCTTCTTTTCTTCAGATAATCTTCTTCTGTAATACAGAGTTGAAATGACTTACAGTTTACATTCTTATTTTCCATGGGGAAATTTACAGCGGTTTTCAGAGAAATACTAATCTCTGCCCAGCTGACAATCTTAGAGTCAAATCCTGATACTGTTGTTTACTTATACTTTATTTACTCATTCCCCACAAGGAATTAAGATATGGGAAAGTGCCAGCTACATATAACAGCTTCCGGCAAAACATTACATGAGAATATTTGTGGACATACAATAGATACAGTGAGAGATGACATAAAGGTCATTGATGAGAAAGAAAGGTGACTTTCTTAAACACACAAACAAAGTTGCTTACTTTGAATTTTCTATCATTGAATTCTGATATTTTAAATCGTATTGTGCTCTTTTGTGTGAAAACGAGAAGGGCAACATGGATATAGACAATTTTGGAGATAGACAATTTTGAAGAGGAATATAGAGAAAGAGAGAGCCACACAGTATTTGAAAGGCAGAGGGGAAAGTATAGGCCATTGAAGTGTTGCAGTCCCACCTGATTTCAGCCCAGTATGTATTCCAAGCTTCTCATGGCACTTATCAAATACTGCCCACTGAGAAAGACTTTGATGAGCATTTCTCCCCCATTTTTTTGTTAGTGAAACTGCTCCTAATGGCTACAACAGTGAGTGTTGCTGCTTAATGCATAAAGCCTGCTGTGTTTGCCTACACAGCCACCAGGGCTGATAGCATTAAATTCACAGTACTGTGCTTTGAGTTACCTTGCAGCATGAAAGATGTCATATATAAAACCAACTCTATTCAGCTCTGACTCACCCTTTGCTTTTCTACAAGAGATAGAATTAATATGAAATTCCATTTCTCCACAGGAACAGTATCATTTCCATGCTGTTGACAAATATCATAGGAACATAAAGGTAGAAGAGAAGGAGAGAGTGTGATAGAGAGCGATCTAAGTGTTTTGTGCAGCCTTGGCCATTGCTGTAATGTTTTGCCATGACTCTCATTGCTCTGCAATTGGTTCGGCCCAAGAACCCCCTATCCAGTCTTCAGAAGACATCACTGCATGGACATATACAGCTGATGAGAACACAGCAGAGAAGCGTTATGCATCCTAAAATCAGGCAGAGGTTTTGGATGACAGATTATGCCAATGCTTTGAGAACCAGACAGCAAACATAAATCTTCAGAGGGCAATTAAGACATAACCACAGACTCAGCTAAATCCTATGAAAATGTTTTGTGAATGGTCTAACAAGCCAATTTTTGCTTTGCTAATAAGGTAGAAGAAAACTTCAGATATGGCCCAATGGGATGGTGTCAGTCCCACTGACTTCCATCATGGTCTGTGGTTTATGAAGTCTGTTGAAAAATCACCTCTCTGAACCACTGTAATTTTGTGTACCCAATGTAGTAGCAAATAAGTGAATGAAGCAGCAACTTTCAAAGAAGTCTTGCAAGACATTCATAGAAAAGAAATTTTAAATTCAAAATCTGAAACCCTACTGCTGAGAGTTATTTTCAGAGTTGGGAAAAGAATTCATACAAGACAAGTTCATTCATACAAGTTTATGAATCTGCATAAGTGTTTGACATATAACTGTTCATAAAGGGTCCACAGGCCAAGACTTATTTGCCAGAAGTGTGTACCAGGTAATGAATGTATTTGGGATGGTTATTGTAAATTCATGGATTATTCAAGAACAAAGCAAAAAGACGCAATGAATTGTATTGGCACAACTATGCATTTAGCTGTAATGGAGAGACTGCTGTACTATGATTGCCACGCACTGAGCAATGGCTTTTCTACAGATTTTTTTTGATTAAACTTAGAAGTGTGTAGAATATTCTGCTCACCTGTTTTCTATTAATCTGAGGGATTAGCACATTAATTCTCCTCCACTGCTGCTCATCACAAAAGACATGTTGCATTGCATTATTTGGAAGAAATAACAGATTTCTCAAATCGTGCAGTTTTGTAGTCACTGCATAGAAAACCTCACATAGAAAGTGTTTTCCAGTGTGATCTTGGATCTTATTTTCCTGTGCTTCCTGTACAAGACATCTACTTCTCTTGATGACTTGCCCCAGCACAAATATTCAAGAGAGTGTCCTAGGAAGATGCAAGACATTTGGATCTCTATGTTCCTTGAGTAAGCTTGTGAAGAGTAACCCCACTGCCCTTAAGGAGGACTCAGAATCCAATCTATGTAGAATCTGTAAAAATTAGTCTGCAGTAAAATGTATTTCACTACTTATATAACAGTCAGGAGTTATTTTAGGAACAGCTTTTTCTGGACCTGATGAGCTTGTATTTGCAACAAGGAAGAAAAGCAGTCATTTCAGCCCCTTTACTAAATATTTGGATCTTAAATAAGTAAATTAATGCAAATATGTACTGTATGTCAATGCTTTCTTAAGGCATCCAAGAAGTTATTTGTTGTACATGGGGATGTTTGAATAAGATTTAAGAAATGAGTAAGAGTCTATATAAATTTAATGGAGCTTGAGAAATTTCTCTGGTCTGTTGGTAATATTCTTTTGCCTTGTAGACCTCAACATTGGCCTCGTGAATATCCTCTTCTAAATGTATAGTACATGCAAAGTGTCTATTAAAACAGTGTTAAGTGTCCTGTAATCAAAGATGAGCAGGCACCAATCCACACTGTAAAACATATGCTAAATTGCATAGGTGTAATCTATGCAATTGTAATTCCATCAATCTAACTAAAACACACACATTTCTAGCCTCAGAAAAGACTTTATAGTACTGGATGAAAAACGGGGGTGAAGGCTGAGCCCAGCACTGATATTTTCTTGGAGGACTCTCATGACTGGACTACAAACCCACTACCTCCTACACTGACACAGAAATTTGCCCTCTGGGGTAACACAAGATTTCTCAGTTAATTGTTCAGATTAAGGGTGTGTTTCAGATCAAGGGCTTGATAAACTGGTCAAACATTCTTAAAACAATGTACATAAAGGTGTTGGGAAGACCAGATCCCACCCACCTATGCTTGAGGGGAAAGCACTTCTATAAAAACATCCAGGCATAGTATTGGATGTGGTTTCATTTGCCAGAACGAAGTACCATGCTGACAAATGTTGGCATAATATAAATACCTCAAGGACAAGAATTTGTCTCTTTACAGAGAAAAAGAAGAAGGGAAAAAAGGTAAGAGGACACATGCATAAAACTGTTATTTACCTCTTTACTATTTTTACTATATTTTTTCCTAAATCCCCACTCTGTTTATTAGTAAGGTGTATGCAGGGGGGGATTAACATCCATTATGTAACTTTAATATGCCTATATAGTTTTTATGTGTGTGTGTGCATATATATGTGTTCATAAACACATATTATAGGTTGGCACCTACATAAATATGTCCATGTTATATGTACAAAATACTTATACATTCCCATCTTATGTTCTATATAAGAATATTTTTTCTTTGCATCTATTCCTTGCATTCCTATACATTCCTATACATTCCTCCAGGTGTATATTTTCCATATAAAAGTTACAGTTTTGGTCTCTTATGTCAACCCAGAACCATGGCCAGAGTTGAAACTAAATTGTTCTGGGGAATTCTTGTGGCACTGTGAAGGTCAAAATCTGGGAAAACTGATACTGAATTTGACCTGTTGTATATAGGACTTAGCCAAAGTGTCTCCTGTTAATACTGAGGTCCATTGAAATCTCTGCATTCAAAGGGCTGGCATTTCTTTTAAGGTCTGTTCTTTTTCCCCTTGCATCAAATAAATGAATTTCACCCTTCTGGGGCTGCCTTCAGCTCTGCCTCTCTTTTGCTTTTATTTAGTGCATCCTTTCTTGTCCATGCCATAAAAGTGTCCTCCCAGCTTCTGTAATGTGACTACATGGCACCTTCCTCCCAAGGCACCTCTAACAGGGGCCAAGGCTGTTCTGCTTTCGGTTCATTCCTTCTTATATTCTTTAAAGATGATTTAAAAAAGAACTAGAAATGTGCAATGTAGATAAAATGGAATGGAGGAGAGTAAAAGGATAATTCAGTCTTAAAGAAAACACTGCAGACAGAAGTCTAAGTAAAATAAGGTCACAAGAAATGTGACAATTTGGAAAGAGAATATCCATGCTGAAATATGGAAGGTAGATTTTTTTAAAGTTATCTTGACTACTGGGTTAAACTGCTTCCTCAAGTAATGTAGAGTTAGTCCCTTTTCCATAAATGACTTCATCCAAGGAATAGGAAGCATGTTACCAGAGTAGGCAGGGAGAAAGCATGGGCAAAGTGAATGGAAAAGGAAGACCTCTAATAGGAATTAAAAGGAGTTGAAAGAGCTTATTCTTCTCTTTTAAAAATGTATCTTTTCCATCAAATATTACTAAATACCTTAGCAATTTGCTGTTTCTTCTCCAATGAGTATGGAACTTCTGTTCCTAACACACTTATGGTCTTCTGGAAAGGTAAACTCAGAGAATGAGAATAGAAGCCCACAACCAAGGATATTCAAATTATTGTGGTTTGTTGAGTTCACATAGAATAGTTCAGGTTACAGAGGGCCTCTGGTAATCATCTAGTCTAACCCTATGTTCTAAATGACATAAAATAGAGCAGGCTGATGAGGCCATTGTCCCACCAATTTTTGAATATCTTCAAGGATGGAGACTTCACTATCTCTGAACAAGCTGTTTCAGTGCTCAGTCAGCCTCACATTTATATATATTATATTATATATATATAATAAATTATATATATTATATAATAAATTATATATATTATATATATAATTTATTATAATCTATATAATATAATATAATCTATATAATCTCTCTCTATATATAAAATATTTAAGTGGCATTTCTTGTATTTTATTTTGTGTCCATTGCCTACTGTCCATTCACTGGAAATCTCTGAGAAGAAACTGACTCCATCTTACTTAATCCTCACCAATAGAAATTTACACATATCGATGGGGACCCTCTGAGTCTTCTCTTTTCCAGGCTAAAGAATGCCAACTCTCTCAATTCCTTCTTATAGGAGAAACGTTCCAATCTCTTAATCATCTTTGTGGTCCTTTGCTGGATTTGCTCCTGTATGTTGTTGTCCTTCTTGTACTGGGGAGACCAGAATGGTACAAAATGCTCCAGATGTGGTCTATCTAGTATGAAGTAGAAGGAAAGAATCACCTCATTTGATGTGTTGGCAACAATCTTGTTAATGCAGCTCAAGATGCTGTTGGCCATGCTGTGTGCCGTGATGGCACATTGCTGGCTCATGTTTAACTCGGTGTTCATCAGGACTCCCAAGTTCTCTGCAAAGCTGATCTTGAACTTACTGATCCGCAGCCTGTAGTGATATAAGGAGTTATTTCTCCTGCAAGATGCAGAACTTGGAATTTATTTTTGTTGAGCTTTATGAGGCTCCTCTCTGCCCATTTCTGCAACCTGTTGAGATCCTTCTCAATTACAGCACAATCACCTGGTGTATCACTCCCTCCTCCCAGTTTTGTGTCATCTGCAAACTGGCTGAGGGTGCACTCTGCCCCAAACATTTATACCATAAATGAACATGTACAGACCCCACCAGACACTGGCTTCCAGCCACTGACACTTCGACCCATCCTCAATCCACCTCAATCAGCCTCCAATCCACAAAGTTACTATTGACCAACTGATCATGTGCACACTCCCACTGGCAAAGAAAAATGCATTCACCTAAAACTCTTCTGTGAGATGGGCCAGTGAAAAATATCTTCAGTAATGTGTCTAATCTTTGTTTCAGGTTAGCAAACAAATTATCCCTGTCTTTGTGCAATGAAAACGGCAGTTTATCTTTCAGCTCTGGAACACAGAAAATTATGTTGCAGATCTTTCATTTCCCAGGCTTCATCACCATTTAAGTGCCTTGCTGAACACTTTTCACTGTTTACAGGTCACAGGCAGCAACACTGTCAGACCTCCTGACAATGTCCCATCTTTTTTTATTCCTGCTTTTTGGAGCATCATTTCTCTCCAGCTCAGAAGGTAAGTGTAATCTGTCTCAGATGTCTACCTGATGCTGTAAAAACTTAACCCATCTCCTAGCTTCACCATCTGTGATTCTTATCTCTTTTTCCAACATGGACTAAGCAAGAATATGTGAACTAAGACAGAATATGTGAAGATGTGAGGGTGGTTTTTTATTTTTATTTATTTATTTTTTAATGTGAAAGGAAGTTAATGTCATCTCGACCTTTTTCTGAAAAGCACTTAGGGGAGATTAGAGGTTAGGGACACTCTGTACATGACCTTACCCCAGCACAGGCTCCCTCATTGCAAAGATCTATAAACTGTCATGGTCCTGTGGTTTATCTGAACTCATCTCTGAAACCCAGAAGCCAAGCTTTTTTTTCACAGCAGGGACTCCCGGAACGAGAACTTGTTGTTTTAAGTGTCATAGCGGATGCCATGAGGAGATGGAGAGTTCCCCTGAGTTTTGCTGAAGTTCCTTATGAGGGGAAACATACAACTAGTTGGGCAGTCTAGGCAGAGGCAATTGCATAATCACCTTGGGTTAGCTTAGTTTTGGTGGCATGAAACTCCGTCAGAGTATGGATGCTTGTGTTGTGCTCTGTCCTGTTCCATCTTGAAGGAGAAAGACGATGCAACATGCTGACCATTTCTGTTGCTTATGGGAGGCGGGGAGAGGCTTCAAAGAAGAGAGCAGTCCCATAGCTGATGCCATCACTTGGTATGGCCAATGGATGATTAAGAGAAAAGTGAAATTGCAATGCTGTGCCTCTCTTTCCATGAAAGAGATAAGAGGGAATGGGAGGGGGAGAACATTTATTGTACTTTTCTCCTCCTTTTTCTTTTGTCTGGACTAGTGCCAGGAACATCTGGCCAAAGACAGGGGAAATGTGGTTTCCATAAGATGAAACTTTGAATGGATACAGGCAGTTTCTAAGGAGACCTGCTCTATAATTGTAGAGGAAATTACACGCTGAATCATCTGTGGTTTGGGGAGAGAAATCAATGATATTTTGTAAGTTGAATCCAACTGTGCTGACTACTTACCATGAGGAAACTGGAAAGAAATCAATTCCAAGAACTTTCAACAAAATCCATCTTAATTCAGGTCTGACAGATCTGTTTTGTTCTCTACCTCTAAAGCTACGTGATGCACCAGCCTGAAATCCCTATTACTATTCCAGAGCCAGACCTTCCTTAGCAAAACTGGGCTGATACGCTATACTCCTGGGCTGCCAAACCACTTGCTGTTAAATCTTGGGAATCTAAAAAGGCCTGAACACGTTGGAGGGCCAACCTGCTGAACCTGCTACCGTCTCTCAACAGAGCAGACTCAGAGCAGAATCTGCAATCTGTGATGCACTGCACCACGCATTGAAATGGATTGCTGAAATACAGCTACACCACTGGACCTTGAAACGACAGCAGCAAACTAATGGCATCTGACTCCTAAATTAGTACTTTTTTAAAAAAATACAAGGGAAGAAATCCAGACCCTGAGTATCTAGTATATGCCTTTCATTTTGTAGCTTCATTTTATTTAACATCTCTTTGAAGTGACAAACTCAGTTTAGTTAAATCAAAAGAGGAAATAGGGAAATAATTATGTATTCTCTGAAAGATGAGCAAGACCTTTCATCTGTGTACACTC
This sequence comes from Nothura maculosa, assembly GCA_032353885.1. Classification (NCBI taxonomy): domain Eukaryota; kingdom Metazoa; phylum Chordata; class Aves; order Tinamiformes; family Tinamidae; genus Nothura; species Nothura maculosa. Next base: position 1,653,279 of record JAUBOD010000876.1, read on the forward strand.
TACTTTTCTTTCAGGTGAAAACAACTCCACAGTCAAACACCGCAATGCTCGGTTTTCTTCCCTAATCATCTATAAACCTAAGAAAATTCAAAACCTATGTTACCTGAAACCTGCTGCAATGCCGATCTGCCATAGCAAATGCCAGAAAGACTGGATTAGTTACAAAGGCCGCTGTTATATGTTGATTGAACAGAGAATGACATGGACTCAAGCTGAGGTACCTGGTTACTCAAAACAGGACTATTCATTATTTCTTCTCTCCTTTCTCACAATTATCTTTCATGTACATGACTCATTTTCCTCCTTTTCTGTTGCTCCTGATGACAATGTTGGCAGAAAATACTTGATATTCAGCTCAGTGTTGCAGGTGAGTTTAGTTGCACTCTGCCTTGCCAGAAGACATCCATAAGTAGAAATGAACCAGCTCCTGTTTAGAACTCTGACTTTCTGACTTTACCATCTCCCTTCCTCTAAAGCAATTTTGAGCTGGTGTCTATTGTCTCATGTTATAAAATAAGGCAAATGATGTATAAACCCAACACTGCTTGATGCCTGAGGAGGAGAAGTCAAAACAGTCCTTGAGGCTTCTTGGCTGTAATGCTAATATCAAAATGATGAGTAAAGACTGATGAATTTCTCCATCTGCCCACCACACACACAGCGATACTCATGAGGTGTGGCTTTTCTCTGTAATTTGTCAAGCCCCGTATCAATAGTAAACCCTTTTCCACTTCACAGGAGACCCTTTCTAAACAAGTTTTTGACTTCACTTTGTTACCTCAGAGATATATCAGAGATAATACCTGGCTCCGTATTTTGCTGTCTTGAACCAGAATACTTGCTCTTCCAAGAGCCACATGTGAACATTTCCATGTATATTCACCATGAGGTGTCAGATTTCTCTTGTGCCATGTATAAAAGAGTGCATTACATATTTTTGTACATCTTTTCTTCTGGTTCTTTCCCACTACTCTGCCATTTGCTCTGCATTTTTCTTTGCTCACCTGTAATTCACAAAGCTGAAGCCACTTCATGTCTCCTATATTTAATATTCTTTCCTGTGCAGAGAGCTTGCTGGGATAAAAGAGAAGGAAGTCACCTAACCAGCATTACCAGTGCAGCTGAAAATGTATTCCTTCATCAACTTGCTCAGGGAGGAAAGGAAAACCAATTCTGGACAGGTGGAACTTACCAAAAGGCAAGTGTGCCATGGCCAGAAATGAAAATAAGCATCAGGGGAAGAACTTTGTGACTCAGATGAAGAGAGGGTTTTTTGTTTTTTTTTTTCCCTGTGGAAAAAGTTTTGTTTTCAAGTGATTAATTTCCTTTGTTCCATAGAAATTCTTTCCAGTCTCAGCAAAGTTAAGCAGTTATCAAAAAAGTTAGTGTTCTTTTGGAGGTGTAGGGAATTGCAGATGAGTGGTGGAGCAAGAGGGGGGGTCTTAATTTTTTGACAAACATCAACATTGAATACAATGACATTGTATGAAGAAGGTGAGCTGAGGTACAATTCTATGGTAAACTCGATACTGGATAATACATTCTCTATTTAGTCTCTGTTTAGCAGGATGACATGTGAGTAGAATAGATTTGGAGTTATAAAAAGCTTACATGAATATACTCATTCAAATTAATGTATTTACTTGGAGTGTCTTCCCACCGATATTTTTAGCCAGTGACTCTATTGTAGTTTTTGCTGATATAGTGAATTTGCAATTAACATTGTAGAATATTTAAAGCAAGGGAATTTCACATATTTAAATGAAACTAGATTCTGTAAGTTTTACTTATGTAACAGGGCACAACAATGACCTACATGTCCATGTTCAGTCTCAGATTCTGAATGTCACCTATATGCAATGCATTACTCATGAGTTCTATAGTCCTATTCTGAATAAAGAATACATTCAAGAAAATTACAATTTATTTGAGGAAAATTCATGAAGAGTGGATGAGGTGAAATTAATATAACATGGAATTAAAAATGAATTATTCATATATCTCTATAGGACAATAATATCGCCACAGGCAGTAAATGTATCCACGTCCCAGTGGAAGAAGGTCTCATTTAGTTACTTTCTATCCTATCAAATATACATATGCCGAACTGCCTTCTGAATTCAGAACAGACACGCAGTCCAGCTTCTGGAGTTGTTTTTTTGTTTGTTTGTTTACAGGGATCATCTTTGAAATGGGCTGATGGATCTCTGACTGTTTTCATCCAGAAACCTGTGTCATCCCTTCTTAGAACTCTCACGGGTCTATTTCATAGAGTGTTAACCATTAAATTTTGCCTGACACTAAATATTGGAGGTAAGGAAAACCTGGGATGATTTAGAAAACTCATAGTTTACTTTGTTCTTGAACTTCTGCCATCCCTGTGGGATGAGTATTTTTCAGGACTAGCTGGAGAAATCGTCATCTTATTAAAATATTGCCTGAAGCTGCAATTTGCATACTACAGAAACAGAAATTAAAAGAAAATTAGATTTCCAGGGACTGACCAGAGTTTGCATGATTTCATGGCAGGAATTAAACAGTTCTCTAACCATTTCGTCTTGTTTTCTTTTGCATTCTGTCCCTGTCTTTGCTTCCAGGTCAGGGTGATTGGGGCAGCTCTTTGTGTAGCAAGAAGCTACCGTCCATCTGTGTTTACAAACCAAACTGGATAGATCCTTAATCAGCAACTATACCATTGATGAAGAAATCCATTTCTGCTGAAAAATCTTTTGCATGGAAAAATCAAGTTCTTATCTTAAAAAAGCAGAGCTATTACAGCACAATGATTTTCTGTTCTGTTTGCATTATTGTAGCAATGTTCTGGTAGTCTACATTTAAAATGATGCTATAAAAATAAGTTCTGATTTGATTTGAATACTTGATGAAATCAGCATACCATTTAGCTTTTCCACAGGGTTTTCAAGAGTATTCATAAGAGCTCTTTAATTATTAAATAATTACAAATCACTCATTAAAACATTATTCATTTTACCATTTAATCATGTCAAGTCATATATTTTCAGTATTGGAATTTTTCCTTTCCAAGTGTCAGCTAGATCCAAAGAAAGTTAATTGATTGTTTTCAATATCAAAGTAGTTAAATGACTAGTTCAATATACTGTAATATAGCCATAAGATGGGGTCCAAATCAAAGGGAGAAGTCACAAGTATATCATTAGACACAGGAGGAGGTGCACTACTTTGTGAACTACATAGGAAGATTTTTTTTGTTAAATGACACAACATTGGTTATCATGGTAATGTTTGCCTAAGTTCCAAATATGATCAATGACTATGTTCTACATAAGCAAACATCTTCAGTTTGTTTTTCTTAGCTGCTTTTGACCTTGTTAAGCCTTATTGGTTTTGACTCCATCAGTTAGCTTCAAGCTATCATTCATATGGAGTTTCCCTTACTAGCCAAAAGGACAGACAGAGATCTTCATACAGGGGGCATGGATGATGATTTGGTTCATCCAGGTGATGATAAAACACCTGAATATACTAAGGGTCAGGCTGTGCCAGGGTTGTCCCAGGAATATCTTGTAGATAAGATTCACCTGCTCTTTGAGGAGCAAACATCTAGTGCAGACCTGTATTTTGTCCTGTCTAGTCCATCTGTGATGCATGCATGTGCAGCAAGGCTGCTGAGGAGCGGAGCACAGCAAACATGAAACCACTCCAGAGACTCAACTTCCTGGGCTAGGCATATCTGGGCTTCCTCAGAGTCCAATGGTTTTCCCTTTATTTTTCCCCTAGTTGATTGCATGACTTTCACAGTGGTTTATTTGTGTTCACAAGGGAAGATAGAATAGAGCTGGAGGCAAAGTCAAGGAAAATCTGATTCTTGTTCTGCAAAATTTCTGTCCACTAAGGAAGGCAACTTTTCAAATCAAAGAGAATGTGCTGAGTATGAAGGGGAAAAAACATCATCATATTGTCAGAGATGTGCCCCCCTCTATATTTTTTGACAGAATTCATTTCCCTAGAGAGTATAGAGTCCAGCATCCTTGAGGTAGAAAAGTGGTTTATGAAGAGGTTTTATTGGTCATGGAATATCCTTCTCTTTCATCCCCATCAGACTATAGTGGATTAGATATCTGCAGAAATAGCCATGGGACATGGCTGACATCCGTCTATATTCATGTGCTTTACAAAGTCACTGCACCCTGTGGCCACCAGGGTTCAAACAGTAAAAGCACAAAGCCCGCAAGCCTATGGTGCAACAAGAAGAGAATCCAGAGAAGTGGGCAAGATTGCAGATATGCAGATGTAGCAAAACAGATACCTGTTGTAAGGGTACATTTAACATTGGTAGTCTTCAACCCAAATATTTGCACTAAAATAGTATAGCTAACAGAATGTAAGCATTCTGCAATGCTGTCATGGCATAGCGAGACAAAATGTATAAGCATTTTGCATGCATATGAGCAAGATGACTATCAAATAAGCATGTAAGTGCAGATAGGAAGCATCCAACTAACAGAAAATTGCCAGACAGAGGACACGATAAGCCTAAAGGGGTGCGGATAAGCAGGACATTCTGCTAAATACACAAGAAGGATGACTGATAAACCCGAAAACAAGATAAGCAGCACTGGGAGCAGATGAGCCCCTCCTCTCTGAGAAAGAGGTTATAGCATAAAACATCAGGCATAAGCAAAAGAAAAGTGCTATAATTATTATTTTATAAGATGAAAAGATCTTCCACTGTAAAGAAAAATAAATAGTTTGGGCATTTCATTACAAACCTTTACATCTTCAGCATCTATATGAACAATACAACAGGATTGGTAGCCTAAATTATATTTAGTGGGTTGCTGTTGAGTTCTTTAAACTGAGGAGATTTATTCAGTTACATCCCTAGTAAATATCTGTTTACATCAGAGAAGCCTCTGCAAAGCTAGAGTACTTTGCAATTCAGCATATCTGTGGCCTAGGTTAGCTGAAATATTATAACACTGGACAATTAACTTACATCTTATTCCTGAACTGAAAGCATTCACTCTTCAGCATTCATTCCTCTTAACACTCTTTCCGAAACTGAGAAAAATCACATTTAATTTACAAATGGGAATAAATGAGGTGCAAGGAGAGAGAAAACTTATGACCGATTTTAGCACAGTAAAAGGTGGCAGAGGGAAACCACAACTTCTGGCTTCCAGTCGTACAGTCTGGCCTTTCAAACATTGTGACTCCTTCCAGAGTGTAATTCAGGACCAATTGTCCAATATATCTAGGTACCAAAATTTGAAGAAAAGCTCCTGGGGGGTTTTTCACATAAACTTTTTTAGGAAAAAAAGTTTTTTTTTGGAAAGCTGACCCACAGACACTTGAGCTGGCTAGTTTTGGATACTCTCTCACATCCTATTTGTTCACAAAGACCTTCTATTTTAAGACAATAAACTCCTGAATCTTAGTGGGAATACTGCTTATTAATTCATTTTAAAGAAGCAATTAATTCTTGTATTTCCATGCTAATATGGATATGTCCATATGCTGTGGCCATGAACCAGAGTCTTTTTATTCATACTTCATATTATGGTGATGCCCAGAGGCTATAAGAAGGAAGGAGGCTTCATTATCCTAGGTACTAGACAGGCTGTCAGGAAGACATGATCTCTTTCCCTGAGAGTTTGCAGCCCTGCTTATGAAACCATCATTAAGGCTGATGAAGGAGAAAGATTCTTCAGAAGCTGTGGCCTGATTTGCCATTCTAGTTTCCCATGCTGTCTTGCATTGCTGATGGCTTTGTTTTTGAAATTTGTTTGCCATTGTGTGGCAAAACAAAATACGGAGGCATGGAGGGGGTCACTTCTCTCCACAGAAGACATGGGCCTTTGCTAAATGGCGTGCTTCAGTCAACTGTAGAGAAATGAGAGACAGCAGAGCTAAGCAGGCCTTGCCAAACCATCTGATCTTTGTGGTAGCCCCATACAAGGGTTTTATTGCTGTCAGTCAATCAACCTACGTGTTTAGCCTGACTTGTGGGTTCTTTTCCCTCAGATAGATGATGACATTAGTTTAGTGTGTTGTTAACGTTGTTTTCTGAGTTATAAAAACATGAATTTAGATTCTCATTTGTGAAAGCAGCTACCGCAGCATGTAAGTAGAAGTGGTAAATGTGAGCAATTAAATATGGACTCCTTTTTGTGATGGAATCCTCCTGAATGGAATCAGAAAAAATGTATTAGAAAGAAAAGAAAATTGTAAGTATACATAGCATTTGACTGGCAAAATGCCTTTGAATTGACATTCTGGACTGTTCTTCCACACAAAATTGACCATGGTTGCACCTGCAACTTCCCACTTGCAGTGAGGTGTAGTAGGACTAGGATACATTAAATAACACTAATAGGAACCACATTCAAAACAAACAAAAGGAAGTAATTCTTCACACAGACCAGCAGAATCCCATAATAAAGAATTCTACAGATTCAAAAATTTTATAGAGTTTATAAGGAAGATCAAAAGATTTGAGAAACTTAATTAAGGTGAACAAATCCTGGTCAGAAAATCTCTAAATTTAAAGAGGCCAAAGGTGGGGAGAGTACTACAAGAAAATGCTGCAGACACTTGCCTGTCTTTATGCTCTTTCCTATGCCACTTATCTTGGTATTAGAAGCATTATATTGAATCAGAAGACCATATTGAACCAGAAGACCAATAGAAGACACTTCTATTACATTTTATGTTCTTAACAAGCATGTCAGAATTATTTGCGTTTGGAGTGGAGGGTGCTTTTTTCTGGCATCTTTTTCCACTAAGCTAGAGACAAAAGCACAGCTCTTCAAATGAGCATCTAAAAGTATCATATTTTACACAAAATCCACCATGCAGGCTAGATGTGTGCTTCAATGGATTGTTCTTGTATGACAATTTTAAAAAAAGAAAAAAAAAAAGTCAGATCAGAATTCTGTCCCCAATTCCAAAAGTGTTTATTAATGTTAATATAAAAGCAATAGATTTTGAGTAAAAAATACGAGTGTCCACCAAATGGCACAGATCATAGTGGCACCATGCCAAAAGAATTAAGAATTCCTTGAACAGATGTTTTCACTTTGATCAGGTAGGAAACACAGTAAAACCCTATTTTTCTGTTCCTGCAGCAAGAAATACATTCCTGTAGCCACTGCTGATTATGCTGGAGGGAAAAAAATAATAAAAGAATGCAGGTATGCAGGTTAATTCAACTTTCAAACCACTATAATATACCGGAAAGCCTTCAGCTCCTTTACACAGTTTTCACCTCAAGAGAGTCTAAAAATTAATTTCTTTCTTGCTTCTAATGTAATGATTAATACACAGACTCCAAATATACAAAGA
>JAUBOD010000876.1:1664954-1675661 GCA_032353885.1 Nothura maculosa
TCAGTTGCTTATAAAGAAAGCTCCCCTTCTGAGTGTTTGCTTCAGGCCATTTTATTTTATTTTATTTTATTTTATTTATAATTTGATTGACAAAATCCACCTGATTCTATGAATGAAACTAAACACTACACTCATTTTTCTGTGGGGTTCCTTAAGAAATTGAAGGTTTTTGGTTTTTTTTCAATGTGGATGTTAAGATTTAACAGATTGGTGGTTCCTTTCTGGAGGAGTTGCCTAGTCCTGTTGGGAAATCACATGTGGCATAGGTTATGAAATTATAGTAAACTGCCACACATACAGACCAGTAGATGTTGGCTAATGCTTTGCCAGCTTCAACCAAGCCCAAGCGCAGGGCTGAGAAGGACCTTTTAGTCATTTCAGCCAGACCCAGGAGCTGAAACTGAAAGCAGCAAAAGGTTTTCTCTGATACTCTTGCCCAGTGATAACCCAGTATCAACAAGAAGAAAGGCAGAGGAGAACAAGACCCAACTTGGAAGGACAGAGTATGAAAAGTCATCTGAAACAAAAAGCTTGGGCAAGGAGGGGACAGAGTTTTTCTGCTGCTAAGTACACTGACCAGTGCTCAACATCTGTTGTCCACATTGCTTAGCTTATAGCTGTCTCCCTAGTTCCACCTTGGGCTGACTGTCTCTAAAAGAGAGATACAAGACCATGACTTTTATCTCTCATAACTTTAGCAATTTTACCAAATTACAGATACTCACAAGCAGGAAGTTTAGCACTGTACTCTAGTTACTTCTTTGGGGGACATTGCTTCCTAACTCCACTGCAATACCTGAATCCTTCACAAATCCCATGAGAGGAGAAAAGAGTATTGCCCTGCTAAGACCACAAATAATTGTAGAAAGTGGCCTGAGTAATAAAGAATATTCATTCATTTATGATTCCCCAGACTTGTTTTTCCCAGTATTTACCACGATCTAGGACTTTCTACATTCAAAGCACAGCTGCTGCTGCTCACTTGCAGCTGTGAGCGCTCACTCCTTCTTGCAAATGAAATCCAAGGTTCAGTCCAAGGCTCTTAGAAAATGTAAAATAGACCACTTCAGATGAGCAGTGCAAGTGGTACTTCAGTGGCCTATTTACATTAACTAGGAAACTTTACAGAGTTGGCTCGGGTCCGGCTTCCTCCTCTGAACTGAGAGTTCTATGAAGATTCTCTGGTTTTGGAGGTGTCACCCTCATTACAGACTGAAGACACAGTAAAAATGGCCTCAGAAGGGAACCTTGTTGTGGTATTTCATGGTTAGTTTGCAATAAACCATTGGCTTTGTGATTAATTTCTCCAGAGTGCTTGTCTGCTTGTTGGGAGATGGCTTCTTGCTCACTATTTATAGGCACTATACTAAAATGCTTTGAATATACTGTGACCTGGGTGCTTCCAGAGGCAAGTTTGATCCACTAATATATAAATATATATATGTACATATATGTAATATAAATATAGATCTCTGTGATATTTGGGCTGACACCTTCAAGGAAGATAAATTCATTAAATTATACTGTCTAGCAAAACCACCTCATCCATTAAACCAAAAAACAAACTCTGAGTTATCAAATGAACCATGACAGCTCTACTAACATGAGAATACATTGTTATCTCTGCTGAGTAAATTGATAATCAGCTGGGAAAGGAAGGTCTTTGAACCTCCTTCTGTGTTGTAAGACAAATCTTTTATCTCTTGTGCCATGATATAATCCAGGGGAAATTGTAATGTATTCCAGGCACAGGATTTGAAATAACTCCAGATAAACAATGCAACACAAAGAACGATGTTTGTAAGGATGGGGAAAAATTTAGATAGTTAATTTTGTCATTGATCAAATGAGTTAGAAGTAATTTATTTTATATAAGGGGAAAATATTGATCCAAATCCCTGTGACCACCCAACTCCCCTTTTAGGCACAGAGATACAATAATGAAGAGTTAGGCTCTTAATATATTCTTTTGTGGGTTTTGGTCCCCTTGCATTATTTTAAGCAGAAGTGAAGATTTTGTCTTCTTTCAGTATAGTTCATGAGATTATGTGATCAAGCTCAAATAGAAAGAAGAAGGATTTGAATAAAGTGTATTAATGTTTTGAGAAAAAATAATGTGCATATGTGTATATATATACATATACTTCCATCCATCTTGAAAAGAAAATGGGAAAAAACAAGCAAGAGAATGGAGATACTGAGAAGCAAGGGTCACATGGAAAGTTAGCTGCAGAACAGTAAACAGACACAGGTTGAAACCAAATCCCCCTATCTGCCAGTCAAAGCTCTTTTTCCATCCTAAAGAAGCTCAGATATGTAGGAACCTAGAAACAAGTTTCAGAGCACTTAATTGTTGATAAAGCTGTATGAAATTTCTGGAGTGAAATACAGGTAGCTCAGCAGAATTCTGATTTTCTGGTAGCCACCATACTTGGTCAATACTCTCCAAAATCTCCTCCAAGATTCAGGAACAGTCTCATAACTTTGGGTTGTGGCTTGAGCAAACCAGAGCTGAATTTCAAGTTGAAGGGCCCTATTTATAGTTGCCAGCAGAAACCAGGCCAAAATCAGTGGTTTTGCATGGTTTCCGTCTAAAAGCCGGCAAAAATTAGCTATTTCAGCTGATTTTTTTTTGGGTTTTTGGGGCGGAGGAGAGGAAAGACGGAAGGTTCATTCAAAAATTGAAATGATGAGCAAAAATATGTGTGTGTGAACCTCACCAAAACTACGCAAGGTTGACATAGAACCCTGGGAACTGAAACCACGGTCATTTTCCTGTCTCCCATGGTAAGCAGAGACTATGCGGTGAGTGAGAGTGCTGTAGGAAAATGTCTGAGAGGATCTCTACAAACAGGAGGTGAAGTGAGTGAATGGGTGAGAAGCCAACTGTTGCACCCAGTTCTGCTGCATTAAGAACGTACATCAACAGCAAAATCCTTTGCAGCTTGCACCTTTCAGCCGTGATGAGGCTTTCACATCCTAAAGCGTGCCAAGAGGAAGCCGTGTGGTCTTCTCAGTGGTTAGAACAAAACTATGGGAAGCTTGAAGCTACTGAGCCATTGAATCAGAGTGTGACTGTAAGAAAGTCACTCCACCTTCTGGTGCTTCAGTCATATAAAGCCAAATTAGCTCTAAAAGTAGGAAATACTAAAAAAAGTATCCATTCTGACTAACTTATCTGTTGAGTCACCACGCATGTGATATCTCTGGAAGCATTCTTAGCATGTGAAACACCTTGCCAAAAAAATAATCACCCTAGTTAGCTCAAGTTTATGATACAGGAAAAGAAAGTCCTTTTAAAAGAAATTAGAAAAGGACAAAAGAGACTTTGGAGGATGAAGGATTTAGTGGTCCAGGTCTCATTTTCCAAGGAGAGAGCTGAAATGGCTATTCCTCATTATCACTCATTTTCATTTCATTCTTTTCTGCCTCAGCATTACTTTAAAGGGGATGGAACAAAATGAGTCTAAATTAGAAATGACTGAATTCTATTTACTAAAATGGAAGATGTCAAGATGTGCCTTTTTTTTTTCTGTTCCTCTAATGGAAGGAAACTGAATTCAGTGAAGCTGAATCATATTGTCTTCCATGGCATTTCTGTACTGAAAGATACACAGTAATTTGGCAAGCCTTATAAAGATTCCAATGGAACATAAGTGAAAAAAAAATATAAAAATGTATTATTCACAGAGTAATAGGTAGAGTAGAAAAGATATCAAAAGGATCAAAGTCATTCTCCTCCTCCTCTGGACCTGACAGTACTCTCCAAGAGACTTATTTTTGACTCTATCTCCAAGGCAATGCACAAAGAAATAGAGATAGGTACAAAAACTATATTCAAAACAGAAAACGAAATGCAGGCTGAAAGCTAGATTAAGACATTTGAGCACCATGATTTTTTCTGCTGGCCTTAACTTAAGAGGAGATCATATACAAAAGTTACTTGTGCATGCTGAGGAAGAGCTGAGCTAAGGGTATCTGTTGTGGCATATCTGATCCTTCCTGAGCCAGGCTTTGCAAGCAAAAGCATTTGACTATGACAAGATGCCAGACTTACCTAAGATCCATCTTTCTGAAGAATATGGATGCATACAGGATATATATGTCCATTTCTGCTTTGCTCCCTTGACCAAATTATAAACACAGAATCACAGAATGGTTGAGGCTGGAAGTCCAACTCCCTGCTCCAGCAGGGACTCCTAGAGCACGGGGCACAGGGCGGCATCCAGGTGGGTTTGGAAGATCTCCAGAGACGGAGACTCCACAGCCTCCCTGGGCAGCCTGTTGCAGGGCTCTGTTATACTCACAAGGAAGAAGATCCTCTTCATATAGAGTTAGAGCTTCCTCTATTTCAACTTACATCCATTACCCCTATCACTGGCCACCACTGAGAAGAGATTGGCCCCTTCCTCCCTACATTCCCCCTTTGTGTACTTATACATATTAATCAGATCCCCTCTCAACCTTCTCTTCTCCAGAGAAAACAGGCCCAACTCTCTCAGTCTCAAGAATTATAGACATAAATTTAATCCAATATTGAATTAAAAAAAAAGAAAAAAAAACCTATAACTTCATTCATACAACAACAATCATATCTAAGTACAGTTAAGTGCAGAATCACAGAAAGATTATACAGGTGGAAGGGACCTCTAGATGTAATCTAGTCCAACTTCTGACCAAAGAAGAACTAACTCTAAATTTAGATCAGATTGCTCAGTGCCTCATCCAGTTGAGTATCTCTAAGGTTGGAGATCACATAGCCTGTTGAGGAAACGTCTTCTGATGTTAGACCCTAAGAAATATATCTCCCTGTAGTGCAATTTTCCCTGCTGTATCCCGGGTCTTTTGCTCCTTGTCCTCTTGGTGTGCATCTCTGAGAAAAGTCTGGTATCAACTTCTTCTTGCTCTTAGCAAAAGCCATCTCCTCTTCAGGCTGAACAAGCCCTGCTTGCGCAGGCTCTCCATTTGCCCCAGCCCCCTTGACATCCCATTGGCTCTCCAGACTTGCTCTATTTTATTGCCAGTCTTCCGGACCTTCTATCACCAGTAGCTGAGCCATGGTCCACACCAACTCACAGGAAGATTTAGGATAGAGGGGATCTTTGGGGGTGGCAGGTGGTGTGGGTTTCCTCCCCTAGAGCAATGAGCAGTTATTGTTGCTTTATTGCTGCCAAGATAACAAAGCTGGAGAAACCTTATTCTTAGATGAAAGCTACCAATATGCAACTTCCTGCAACAGCACAAAACCCCCCTGCCTTGATATGAGCACAAGATACAGGATCTTGTATTTAAAGGTTTTAGTAGTATGAGCCTTACTCTGCCTTGCTCTATTTATAGCTCTATTTATAGTGGATTCTAGCAGCTCTGGCCGTCTTTGTGCCATCCGGTAGTCATGTAACCTGGCTCTTTCCCAGGATGGAGTTACTGGAAGACAGTGTGTATCCTGGCCGTGCTTTGAGAAGTGGCCAAGAGGCAGTTGAGTTTGGTAAAGAACATAACATGGATCTTTGCCCTTCCCAAATTGTAGGGCTGGCCTGGCAATAATCTTGTCTCCAGAGTGTATCTGCTTCCATTTACCTCAACTTGAAGGCAGAGCAAAAGAAAATTCCTGGTCATAAACTCAACGAAGTGACTAAGCTGGACTTATCTCTTGACAGTAGCGTAACATTTTGATTTTTTTTCCTCTTTGCTCTTTCTTAGGTACTTCTCTCTTTGAACTCACCTTCTTTGCTGACTACTAAAAACAATGAGCTGGTGACAGACAGGTGGTACATAACCTGTGCCTAGGATTCATGCCTTATTGTGGCCTCAGAAGTGCTAAGTTTTCAACCATTCTTTTTTCTCAGGCAAAATTCTCCTGTTGGTTCTTATGCTGGCACTAATGGAGATTTTACCTGCTTCAGAAGCACAAAGTTTCTGCACACAGCAGAGAAAATCAGGTCCTACATATTTATTTAGTGGATTAAAGATCTTATATTAGTTAAAAAGACACAAATGTCAAGGGGAAAAGGACTGGGCAGCATAACTCCCAGAAATAGTCAGATTCCAATTACCGTAATTATATCTTTCAAAGGTAAGGTGTGAAAATTATCACTTATGCAAGGGAACAAGGAAAGCAGAGGGAACAGTACCTTATTTCTCATCTTATCTTTGTCTCCATGCCATTGTACTGAATTGCCATGATTACATTTTGTTAAAATCTTTTCATTTTTCTTCCCGCTCTCTGAGGATGTAAGGCTGGGTGAACAAAGCAGGGTTATCAACCCAAATTCAATTTCACAAACTCCTAAAGGGAAATATTTATGAAAATGCAGACTTCAGAAAGATCAGATTCTTGTCTACTTTCCCTTTATGTATTTGATAAGTATATGAACAAGAGCCAATGCTTCAGAACTTTTTTTTTTTGAGGGAACAATATTAAGGTCATTAAAAAAAAGTCTCCAAAAGGAGGGAATTTTGATTGATGAAATATGAATTTTCCTGTGATTTTTGCTTCTTCCTGCTTTTCTGATCTTTCCCCAGGACCTCTGGATCTTTCCTCCTCTTGAATAGCTAAAAGATCTCCAGCCATTGTTGCAACTGCCTCTCAAAGTCACCATATACCTTCATTTGTACCAGGTTCTGCTTTCCTCACGGTTAGACAGTATCGTGCACTACAAGTTAAACTTCACAGAATCTCATTTTGTTAAATAATGTATCACTGAGATAAATATCTTTACGTCCTTTTTTATTTAACAGTGATGCCATTGAAATAGCTTGGGGTTTTTTCTTTGTTTGCCTGTTTCAGAAAACGGAGTTCTTTGGACTCTTTATAGCATCCTTATGCTATATGGGGTTTTCATTCTTCTTGATAGGTTGGGACCTTCTGCAGACCTAACTGCAATGTCCAGAGCACTCTGAATCTATTTGATTTTGATTGGGCTTGAGACAGTCTCACCAGGCTATAGTCAGATTTGACAATATCTGCCTTGTGGCAGAGCTTTCCAAAAGGTGTAATGAGTCAGCAGTGTGCCTTCTTGGCCAAGAAGGCCAATCGGATCCTGGCTGAATCAGGAGGATGTTGCCAGCAGGTCAAGGGAGGGGATTCTGCCCCTCTACTCAGCTCTGGCGAGGCTGAGTAGAGTATTGGGGGCAGTTCTGGGCTCCCCAGTATGAGAGGGATGTGGAGCTTCTAGAGAGGGTCCAGCAAAGGGCAACAAAGATGATTAAAGGACTGGAGCATCTATTGTACGAGGAGAGACTGAGTGAGCTGGGCTTATTTTCCATGGAGAAGAGAAGACTGAGAGGGGATCTTATGAACATGTACAAATACCTGAGGGGATAATGTAGGGAGGAAGGGACCAAACTCTCCTCAGTGGTAGCCAGTCCCATGGGACAAAGGGCAATGAGTATAAATTGAAACACAGGAAGTTCCATCTCCATATGAGAAAGAACTTCTTCACTTTGAGGGTGCCAGAGCCCTGGAACCGGCTGTCCAGAGAGTCCCCTTCTCTGGAGATCTTCGAAACCTGCCTGGATGCTGCCCTGTGCCCCGTGCTCTGGGTGTCCCTGCTGGAGCAGAGGGGTTGGACTAGATGATCTCTAGAGGTCCCTTCCAACCTCAACCATTCTGTGATTCTGTGTTTTCTGTAAGTCTCAGAGGCCATCAAACCAAAGAAAATCCCAGGGACACCAGTTCTGGTCAGGATAGAGCTCCCCTAGGACAGGAAAAGGTGAAAAGAAAGAAACGTGCAAGGAAATAACAAAGAGAAGGAAAAGGGCGAAGGTGTGTGAGGGTCAATGGTGCAGCCATGAGTGGCAAGGGAATTAGGAAAAGACACCAAGAAGAACATGCCTCTCAGTATCTATCATTTCCCATATGGTATCTGAGGAGCTGCAGGACACTATCTGATAATGCCTGTCTTGGACATAGGAGTGGACAAGGCAGGGAAGCAAGTCCCACAGTTATATCCTCCCTGTAAATTTTACTCCTCCTGACATCATACGTGAATAGTTTGGCTCAGGCTGGGAGGAAGTAGATTAAAAACTCCTGTGGCTTGCTGAAACCTTGGACAGAGTTTGCATGAATGAAAAGACTGAGCTTCAACCAGCAGACAGGTCCATTCTCCTGCAGCATGAAGGGGATATGGTCCCCAGTCCATAAGGATAGGGTCCTCTGTCGCCGTATGTAGGGAAAGCACCATGAAAAATGCAGCTAACATAAAACTCACTGCCAGGTTTCATTTATGAGTTTGAGCTCCCAAGCCGTCCCTGTGACTTTCTGGGAACTCACAGCAACTATACACAACCTGATGTTGAAGTAGAACTGAGATGAGAACAGAGGTAGTATGAAAGGTGTTTTGAAGCAAAAAAAAAAATGCTCTATGCATGTATTTCATATATTTCATTTCTCCCTTCAGGTAAAGCTCTACAGGGAGAAGACATAGTGAGTGAGGCAGTTATATGGATTCAGTTTCTAAATTCAAATAATTCACTGAACTGGCAATGGCAAAGACAGAAGCAGGGTTATTAGCATTACTTTGGACTTTGAATGAGAGATTTGATGACTCTGATTTTCAGCATCTCTGAAGCAGGAATTTGTAGTCAGGCATGCTGCATTTCAAGGTAACTCTGCTTATATTAAACTAGACAGAAATAAACTCTCCTTGGAATTTGTTAAATTAATGGCAGTTTTAGCAAAGCTTTTGGTTCCTCCCTAAAAACTGTGTTACATTTGGAATTAGTACTTTAAAATAAAACAAAAATGCAATTTAAAAATACAAAACATTGAAACTAATACAGACAAGCACTACCCACATCAGCTCAGGGCAATTCTGCTCAGAAAAGTACAGGCATAGTTTTGAAGACAATTAAAAGTATAGATGTAAAGATTAGAATTCTCAGGTGAAATGAAGTGCATAGTTTAAACAACTGTTTGACACTTTCAGTGTGGATGCAGTAGATTTTCTACAATTTGAGGTCTTTAAACAAAGGGTATCTATTTTTTTGAGAGGCAATATTTCAGCTCAGTAAAGGATATCGACCTTGAGAAGAAGACTTTAAGTCACATCTTCTGCTCTCTGTTTGCTGGAGTTTAGACTTGAGGGTAATACTGGCACCTTCCAGCTTTAAATCTTGGAATCTCTTGCATATGTATGTATGCAGAATGCATCTAAAGCTCTCCATCTAGTGGCAATTGTGAATAATCATATCATATTCTTCATTTGGTTTGGGTTCAATAAGATTAGTAAAGTGCCCCATATTTGCACTGTATTTGCACATGTAGGTACTGAGCAGCATTGCTCACACAGAGCCCTCACAGTCTACTTCATCCTGCTGCCATACTCTGTCAACCAGCTACTTCGTTCTGGTTGGGATTTCAGCAGCAATAATAATGTCAGTAATAACAGCCGCATAATATGTGTTAACTGTAAGTTTATATGATAGGCACTTAAAAATTATAAGGGGAAAGGCATGTAATAATCAATCGTCTCATGTACATTTCTCCACAGGGTTTTCATCCTGTATGTAGCACCTTTCCTTTGAGATGAGCAGGAATTCTCTGAATACTTGTCAGTGCAGATGCACCAATCCTGAAGTTAGGGGCTGGGGAAATGGACTGACTCCATGTAGTCCTACCTCAGACAGTGATCCCCCACCAGCTCTGTTGTACCATGGTATGTGGGAAAAAAAGGAAAACTTTTACAAAGAATAGAGGAGGAATGTGATGGAAAAAGAAAGGATGACAGCTAAAGGGTAAAAGAAATACATACTTGTCATCCAATTTTTCCACAAATCAAACATAACCTTTTGAATTTCCCTCATGGTTAATGCTGGATAAGTATTAGACTCAAGGATGTATCAGAGAGTATTTTGACTTCTCCTTACCTGAGTTCCAAGAGGATGTTTAAATATCTGGAATCTAGTTCTGAACTGGCAACAAAAGCAACAGCCTCCCCAGCTCCCATTTTGGTGACATCCAGGTGCTTCTCCAGGCACTTGAAAAGCAGGGATACAGGCTTGTCCTTCATCATTTCTCTACAGCAGTACTCTCACTGGATTTGGTAGGTGCCAGGCCTGAAAAAGCAGCAGTTTCCCATAAAACCATCAGCAATCTGGCAGACTTTTAGCCAATTTGTGCAGCTGGCTGATGGCCATTTTTGCAGATTTTCCAGCTGTTTTCCTCTGATCTCCAGCCGTTGGATTTTTATATTGGCCAGATGGTCCCAAACTGGGGCAAGCTATCTTGCCTTTCTCTGCTTCCTGATTGTGCAGCTTCTCCACCAGTCACATTGCCCCCTGCCAGTCACTTTTTTTAAGTTCTAATGTCTCATGCTTTTTTCCAGGAAGATAATCTTGTACCATGCTTTGGCTTGATGCATGACTAGGGAAGAAACAGTAGAAGGAATAAAAATGCATCTATGTGTCAAGTAGCTTGAGATAGCTCCAGCTCTGCCTCCATTCAGAGGCAGAATGAACAAAGACCTGACAACTCTACAAAGGAGAATCGTCTATTCCCACCTACCCTCAAACATCTGGAAATCTGATGTCTAAATCTGACATGGCCATTTCAGATACCTAGGAGGACAAGAGGAACCAGTCACAAGGAGTGAGCAAGAAATCAGATTAAGAACAGAACATGAGAAGACATTTGTCTAAGTTATTTAACATCACAGAATCACAGAATCTACAAGGTTGGAAGGGACCTCTAGAGATCATCTGGTCCAA
>JAUBOD010000876.1:1675761-1698671 GCA_032353885.1 Nothura maculosa
CAGAACTGCACACAGTACTCTAGGTGCGGCCTCACCAGAGCTGAGTAGAGGGGCAGAATCACCTCCCTTGACCTGCTTTTCCCCTTCTGTCCTCTTTTTCCTTTGAGAAAAATAACTAATTCGGGGGCAATAACATTTAGATACATAGAACAGCATTAGATGTTTCAGACTGTTTAGACAGTTACAGAACAGCACTGAGCACGTAAACAGGACATGATTCAGGAGACAGAAGAGATGTTTTTCTTGTCATCAGTCTTTCCTGACTTAGAACTGTAAGCTTTATGACAATTATGTGGCTTTACATTTCAGTTCTAATGAAATATAGAAGAAGCCATGGTGCTGAGAGCTACCACTTCTTTGGGACAGTGTCCCACCCCTTGGCGCTCACACACGGTCCTTTCCTTTTGACTGGAAACACGTGTGCAAGCAGCAGAAAGCTGCCCAGAATCTCACGAAAATCATCCCGCCTGCTGCCTGACCCGCTTCTGCTCCCTCTAAACTCAACAGCAAAATTCCCCTTCATGCTAATGTAAGCGGGAACTAACTTGGTGTCCTCTTCCTTGTGTGTCTCTTGGGTGGCCTTTGTTTCGCTGTTAACTCTGAAGGGGTTGCCCAGTCATCTTCGGTGCTAAGTCCCAGGGCAACAACCTATAATTTTGGTCTCCTCCTCTATAAACGGTCACAGGACAGGTTCTTTCACAGTAAAAAGAAGGGAAAGAAAGGCAAGACAAGGCAAGGCAAGGCAAGGCAAAGACCATAGGTTAAGGAAAGAAGGAAAAGGATCTTTCATCTGGAAGGACTACTCAATTTTACTTCCAAGATCTTCCATTACTATTTTTTATTTTAGTTTCTGAATTACTCTAGGAAATTTCTATGCATACATAGAGTATACATACATCCTTACCCTCAAAATAAGAGATTCTAATTTCAACATATGAAAACAAATACTTTTTTATTTACAAAACATGAAAAGGGAAGTAACAAAAGCATCTGCATTCTTATTGTGTATATGAGAAAGCACAAAGCAGAAAAAAAATTATTTGGAAGTCTTAAGGTTAAGAGGTTTAACCATATCTAAAAAGAAGGAAGTAGAGAATAAAAAGAAAGTTTTCAACTGGTTTTATTAAGAGTTACAAACTTAGGGAAGACAAAGGAAGGACTTTGGTTGTTCTTTCCTCTTAATGTAAAACATGTAAATGTAAAACATGATCATAGAATCATAGAATGCGTAAGGTTGGAAGGGACCTTAGAGGTCATCCATAGGTGAATTATTAATGTGGAGCAGTAAGAAAACCTTACTTTATGAATTTGACTCAGTCTTCCAAAAGATAAAGAATTTTTGTGAGCAACAAGCAATTGAACATAGTAATTAAACATGAAAACAGTTCATGCTTTCAAAAGTAAAAGATAGACTTTTACTAGATGGCCTCTTGAAGCAGACAAACAAAATGTTACTGAGTCAGATATTACAGCTGAAAAACATCTGATGTTTTTCTAGCATCAAGTAATAGCTCCAGTGTCTACAACTGAAATTCTCATACTATATTTCTAATATTGTCAACATCCAGGGACAATTTGTGTTTACCTAGGGAATGGCAATGTCCTGTCAGTGATGGTGCCATAAAAATAAATATGAGAGAGATTTGAGTATAATAAGACGCTTTGGACCTTTTCCGTCCTGGGAATCTCACCTCGGTGAAACACAAAAGGAGCAATTAAAAATATTTATTCAAGCACCTCCCTCTGGATATTTAAACATGAAGGGTTCATTATGCAATGCTTTTATTGTAGCAAGAGAGGAAAATTTAAAGGAGCTTAAAAAATTAATTTTGACATAAATGCAATATTATTCTCTGACTAGATAATAGTTATGTGCACGAGAGGGAACAGTTCTTTTTCTAATTGCAACTGAATTTTCATTTGCAAAGACAAAAACACTCTAACGGGTATAACTTGCATGTAGAGTTATCAAAGAAGATAGTGATGTCAATTGGCCGATGGTTCTAACAATAAAACTAAGTCAATTTGGCTGATGGTTCTAACAATAAAAGTAAACCAAAAATGAGAAGATAACTTGTCTTAAAATTCTTGATATGAATTTCAGTCCACTACAGTAAGGTGCCTGGAAAGGAAAAAGAAACATTCCCCCATCCTGCCTCTTAACGCATTTCCTAAGACCATGATCCTCTGAACCTGTCCTTAGCATGCTCTGGTTGACCACGTCAGTCTGATACTCCAGATACCCACAGCATCCCAATGAACACCAAGTACTTTGATGTTGGGATCCAAATGCCACAAAAATTGTGTCCTGTGACCGTGGAAAATTTTGTCCCAGAATAGTGAATGTTTCACAAACAGGCGTCTTTGAAAGGTACCAAAATCATTTGCTTGTTCAAAGGATGAGAAGGCTATATATCATCTTTGTCCGAAAGGAAGTCTGGTTTCTCATAGTCTGGTGGGAAATAACTTCAGCTAAACCACTGGAAGCCACAGATTTCATCTATTTATTTATTGGTGGAAATATGACCTCTTTTTTGTTTGTTCCTTGCCTCCTAAAGAAGTGATGTAAATTCAGTTCTTCTCAAATCTGTTTGTAAAGGAACCTGGATCACAACCTCTTAACAGGAAAAACGTACATTTTAGAAAGAACAGTTAAGTGTTAAAGGCAAATTTAGTCAATTTTACATACTTGCAACTTTAGATGCTCTACAGCACTTGGCATGTCTGCACGTGGCGAGAAGATATCATACAGGATTCAAGGGATTTCTGTGCCTTTCTGGAGCCACATCTGGAGAGCAAGCAGGGTGCTCTAAAATGACACACAATGTCTACATTTGGGCAACCAATTTCATAGCAATTCTCAGTGTGGGATCTACAGATAAGTTTGATTGATTCTTTATAAAAGGCTAATGGAGCTGAAAGCAAGAGGCTGTTAAAAATCTGTCTGCATCCAAAGTAATACAAAATGAAGGTACATTTTACAGCTTAACAGGCTAGGATCTCCACTTCTATGTTCTTATATTTTTTCCTGAGAGTTGCATTTTTAATGGTCAAAGAAGAGATATACCTACTAATGCAATCTGTTCATTGATTTCAGCACAATTATGTCCCCAGCGCAGTTATATGAGTTTTGTGTTTCGCATCACTGTATACATAGGTTGTAAAGAACAGGAGAAATTTTGCCTGGAGAAAGACAAAGGGGAATGAAACAGCCCTCTAAACTTTACTTATCTGAGCTGGTGACTCCATGATTTGCAGTAGGATTTGAGTCGTACATTTTGGAGTATCTACAACAAACACAAATGCTTAATTCATTGATAGGTTGATATTCCCAAAATTTTCCCTACCTTCCTTAGCTCTGTGTATTTAGCCTTAAACTTTCTGAAGAACATTTCAATAGAAATAAACACTCTTGTTTCTTAGGTGATCATGGTTGTCCTTGTAAATAAACCCTTTAGTCCAGAGTTAGGTCTTAGCCATCTTAAAAAAAAAAAAGGCAACAACAAAAAATAAAGAATACAAAAGCAACAATAATTTTAAAAAACTAAAATGGGAAAAAGAAGTATTTTTCCCCTCCCATGAGTCAACAAGTCACTATATGGTTTCTAAACTAACCTATTCTGAGTGATAAAACAATTAAAATTTTTAGAGGAATATTTTAAAAATATTCCCCTAAAAGGTGAGAGTAGACTCTTAGCAGGACAACAGAAAGGAAACAAAGAAAGGAAGAGAATGAAGTAGCCTTCAAACCTTGCCCCTGCCACAGATTTCCCAGGTGACTTCAGTAAGTTATATGTTATAAGCAATTATTCTTATGACAGTAACGTGAAAAAGCACTAAATAAAGTTGAGAGCCTGACAACACAAAATACTAGTAAAAATAGCAGAACACAATCATTTTTTGCCCCAAGAGATTATGGTCTTGCTGGGAGCTCTTGAGTGAGCTCTCAAATTCAAGGAAATCATTGGCTTTTAAGCATTCTATACAGAAAGTGTAAAGGAATTGCTTTGTAGAGAAGAAAAGGACTGTATTGTTAGATAAGTCCTGAGATAGGAAGAAGAGAACAGCATGCTGTGAAGGAAAAGCTCATGATGTAAATGCCCCAGAAAGAAAATGTCAGATGCTGTAACTGTCATAGCCACTATTACTATAGCTTGACTTTTTTTCTCTGATATCTCAGTGCCACTTGTACTATCCTTATCTCAGCTGTCAGTATTCAAGGCAGCACTCCTACTTGTATTGCATCTTCTAAATAATAGCTTTGTGTTTGATGCCATTGATTATATTCCATTGCAATGATCTGTCTGAGTCTTAGATTCTAAAGTCACTTCTGTGTCTTCTTATTGTATTCTGAATGGAGAAAGGGAGTTTTAAAAGTAAATGCAGTAATAGAATCATGCAGTTCAGTGAACAAATAAATTAATGATAGCACCTCTGTGAGAAACAAACAAACAAATTGGTTGGTTTTCTTAAAAGAATATAAGGAATCATTAAGAACATTAATACTTATTACTGAAGATGGGCAAGTTTATTTGGGTTTGTGACAAAAAGTGTGCAGCCTGGAAGTTTGTGTAAATGTGGGATGGACCAAAATTGTGGGTGAGTAGAACATTCCTTTGCACTTGGATTTCAACCTCTTCCTCTCCTCTGTACTCGGTAGTTTATTTAGTATGTAAAACAGGGTTTGAGTTGGTCCTCCACCCAGAAGAGGTTGGAAATCTTGGCTCTTTCTAAGTGAATGTTGTGCTGCGTTATATTCTGGCATGAGCCATTTCCTACTTTCTCCCAGGCAAACTGCTGAGTCTTGACTCAAGTTCTTTATTCATCAAGTTGAAAGAGAAAAAAAACAACCAGCATGAATGAATTAAATTATAATCTGCTGTGCAAACTACCACAGAAATAAACAGGGTTTCAGGCCCCATTTCCAAGACAATATTCTTGCTTATCCAAACAGTACCTGCCCCAGTGCATCTATTCTGTAACAATTATGGTACACTTCTAGAAAATGGGACATGCAGATTTAAATCCTATTATGCAACAAGGGCATTTCTATTTAGACATCACACATACGGGGAGAATAATCTTTCCATTGATCAAGGCAGGTGGTGATAGCTACCTTTGTACTGCTTTTGTAGATGTTGCCTTTGAATCGCCTTTTTTCATTATATTTACAAGGGGAAAAACTATGTTTTCTTTTTGACATTACCTACATCAGCTTTCTAGGTTTGGATTTTGCAATAAAACTCAATTATTCACTCAGACTTTGTTCCTCAATGGATCAAACCTTCAGTCCGTAGTGGGAGTGATGCACAATTCCATCCCTTCAGAAGAGATATCTGCTCTAGGAATTCTACAATAGGAGGAGACTTTCTTCCAACTTTCTTCCTACCCATTTATTTAGATATCCTGTTACTGTTCCCTATTTATAATTAACTAGCTTTCCATTGCCTGATAAACACCTGAATGAACAACACTTTGCAGTGCTGATGGAAAACTTCTCCTAGCAGAAGCCACATGGGCTGTTGACACAGGAACAAAGGATGTTTTCAAGTGTTTGTTAATCCTTGTGCTGGACCTTTATGAAGGGTCAATTTCATCCATAGAGCAGGAAAAAAGTATAACAGATAATGACTAAATGACTAATAACCAAATACGTGCTAAGCTCTCAGATAGCCTTTTGAAGTAAGGTTTGATGAAATCTCACCATTCTGCCCAATATATATGAAGATCTTCAAAAACTGAAGAGGAAAAGTTGACATCACTAGAGTAAGCAGAATAAACCAGTTATACTTAGTCTCGTTGGTGTTTATAAGAGGTTTTAGTTGGCTTCCTTCCTGACTGGCTATAATTGGCACAGACAATTTCCTTCTTTGAGAGCAGCTGTCACTGATGTAGTCTGTCTTCAGGCCAGGAATGGAATAAAGGCTTTTTCCTCTTGAAAATTCAGTGTGGAGGCCTATAAACAAAGGGTAATGATAGCCATCTATTCATCAAATTGTGGGAAGGCAATTAGTGGGCTGCCACAAGAATTAGTGTTAAACCTAGGTATAATTAACATCTTCGATCTCTTCCACAGTCTAATAAAACCTAACTGTTGCAAAAACTTTCTTGATACTCAGGCTTTTTTATCATTTCCTTAACTTACTTGCAAAATGTGAAGATATAGATCTTCAGATTGCCCTCACCTCTTCTCCTTAATGTGAGCTTTTCAAGTGATTGTAAATTGTCATCTTTGCAAACTTGTATGTCTATACTAGAAAGCAAAATCAAATATTTAAAAATAATATGACAGTGAAAGGAGAAGTTGCTCTTTAGCACAATTTGTAATTTGTAAATCCAGAAGGAACAACTGTAAGCAAGCCTTAAGTTGTAGAATTGAACCAAAGGGATTTTCCTGAGTTAGAAACACATGTTTTAAGATGATAAGATCTTCTGAGTGTAAGCCCACCTTGCTTTTGTGAGGAAGTATATCCAATATTCTGTTTCAAATTTACAAAACTATTTCTGGATTAACTAGTTCATATGTTCCTACCTTTTATTTTAAAAATCTATTCCAGGACCCCATAACTCTGTCATTAGGAAACTTTTCACTCCAAATGTACTTGTGACTAGTTTATAACCATAAATTTGGAGACTGAATGTAAGTTTCTGAATCAAAAAGAAAGAATTTTTATGAGAGCTTCCTTAGAGACCAGACTCTGCTTATAATTTGGACTCCCAAAAGCAAGGAGCCAAGCCACAAAAACTTACACTGCATTTTTCGCAAGTGTCATTTTGCCAACACCACTATTTACCTATAGATAAAAGTAGGAAAAGGTATCTCCCATATTAAAGCATTCCAAAATTCATTTTAGAAAGACTTAAAACATGTGGTAAGTCAATGACAGCAACATGGGTTTGTGCAGTTCCAAACAGAACCACACCTAACCTTAAAAATTAAAATTAAGAGGTCAATGTTTTAGACAAGCTCAATGAAAGGACATATAAAGGAAGGGGTGCAGATTGTGTTGATGACAATTTATGATTCCATAGTTCAATTATGTATGAAACATCCCATCAAGTTAATGAAATATAAAATCAGGTTAATGAGTTAATGAGGATAACAATTAAGCAAATATATACATATATCTCCACAAAAGAAAGTGATAATTAAATGTCTACCGTTATAATAAAAATATTTTGAAGAACATTTTGCGTTTTGGGAACCGTTATGTCCCGTACCAACAATGATTGTTGTTGTTTGAACTAAAAAGCCTTATATGCGTCATTCACTATGTCTTCACCAATGTTTGGCCCAAATACAGGTATTTTTGCATAACTGGCAACTGTCTATTTAGTGGTCTTGCTAAAAACAGAACCTACATAAAATATGTACCACTGCAGTGTTACCTCTAATGTATCACAAAGACGTAAACATCTTAATCTCAACACATGATTTGCAAGGTTTAACTTGAACCTCAGCTGTTTCTAGTTACACACACAGTTTATAACGGAAGTGCAGTATTTACCAACGGTTAAGAGAAAGGTAATGACCAGAGAAGCAAATGGGGAGAACTTTGGTTAATTATCCATGAAAAAGAAGAGCCAAAAAGAACATGCCAGTGCAGAGCAAAACCAGCATTGGGAACAACTAGCAACTTGTGGTTATTAATTGTAAAAGAACATGAAATTGCTTTGATTGGAAGAGTTCTGCAGTTGCCACTTTTCACTTCACCTTTTTCTTTTCTTTTTTTTGGTCACAGAAGTTGGTATTTGTTCTTTATTATTCCTGTAAAGAGCAAAAACATCCTAAAATGCTTTACTTCATTGAAATGCATTTAGTCTTCTAGTGGAGAATGGATGATAGGAGGTGTCTACTAAGAGATTTAAGAGACTAGCAGTAATGGCACAAAGGAGTTTGTTAAGCTACCAGTTAGGTCACTATCCCCTAATTATGTTGTAAATATAGGAATGACATAAGCAACTGATGTTTAACCAATGGAAGAGGCCCAAATATATTGTGATATGCTTGTAATGAACATGTAATTATATCTATTGGAGCATGAAATGGCTTATATAAAGGGTGTTTGGAGATTTGCTCCGGATGACACCTTTGAATTCTGTTGCTGTTATTGGTTTTCCAGTACAAGAAAGGTGCAAGTTTAAAAACATAAGAGATTACAATCTAGATTCTGTTTCGTATGTACAATCTTTTCTAATATTAGTGCTAAAGAATTTAAACTCTTAATGTGTGTTTATTTAAGCAAAATTTGTAATGATTTGGTAAGCCTATTCAGGGTTGATTCTAACAAAATACTGAGTGGCAGTTATAATCTCTGTACCTATCTCAAAGAAATCTGTAGCTAAAGCATTTAACTGCCATACAGTCAGCACTGTTTCCTTATGGTTCATCCTGTTTTTAACCTGTGACTACCTGTAGAGAGAAACTACATTCCTCATTAGAGTATTAAAAAAAAGAAAAAAAAAAAAAAAGGAAATGAAATCTTAATTTCTTATGACTGGTAAGATTTTTGTGAGATTCTGCTGATCATGTAAGAAGCCCTTGTCTCCTCTTTATTTAATTTGATTCCATTTGTCTTGAAGATATTTAACTGCAATGAAAACATAGAAATGTCAGAAGGACCTTGCAAAATAACATGAACACCTTTAAAAATAATATTTTTTGCAACTCACCTGCAGAAATATCTGTCTTTTTCTTTGCCGTGTCATAATGCTGATTGATGGGATGCAGCTCCAGAATCAGATTCCACAATTTAAGTGTCCACAATTTAAAGTATGTGTGTGTCTTCATTACAGTCAATAGCACCTAGACGTTATTCATCTCCTCCTGATATGATCCTCTGCAATTTCCATTTTCTGTAATGACTTGATCTCTGTTGACTATATTGGGAGCCTGGCCATTCAGCTCACACTCAGACACATACATTGATATCCGAACCTACAACCATATTGCACACCCAGTAGCTAGCTAACATAGTCCTTACTTCTATAGAACTAAAGAATCATTCAGATAACAGAATAATTCAGTCAGGAATGCACCTTAGGAGCTATTTGGTGCAACCTTTTGCCTTGATTAAACTATTTGAATTATTAGCTCAGTCCAGGTTTCTCAGGACTTTATCTGTTCAGATTATCCTCATTTGCAACTGACAAGCTTCTATTTTACACTAGAAATGCATTTTTTTAATGATGGTAATGACTTTGAATTTTGCACTGTTAAAAACAAGCCATTACTATTTTTCTATTTCTATTACCTTGTAGATATTTCTGCCAGCTCTTCTAGTCTTTCCTTATGTGGTCATGGACAGCCTCAATTTCTGCTTGAAAAAAATAATTTCAAAAAAATAATCCAAATATCCAGAGACAAACTCAACACAACCTTTGTTAAGTTCTTTGTTATCTTAAATCTGCTGAGTTTTAACTTCCAGTTGTGAGTCTAATTGTTTCTTCAACTGCTAGACTGAAGAACTTTGATTGAGCAAATTTCCATTCTCTCTGTGAAAACATATAAGAATTTAGCATATGATGTTATGTTTTAGGAAGAGAAATTCAATTCGTTTTGGTATCTCCAAAGAAAGACCACTGGTAGGCTTGGCTTCCTTAGAAAGTAATCTCATCTGTTGGAAATTGTAAACATTACTGTCCACTTTTCTGGACAATAACTCCAGAGGAACACAGCAGATGATTTGTCAAATTAAGTGAATGTAGATAATCCAGCAGGGCATTTCTCAAGGCTTGCTGAGTTACCTAAATTCACACTTGATGCACTTCTCTAGTGAATACAAATCCTTGGCATTCTCGTGTTAGTGCTCTGTATAACACTGCCCAAATTGTCAACAATGGGAAAATATCCAGATAAAAGCTAGCAAAATCATGAATGGCCCAAAGAGAAAACCTAATAGAGTAAGCCAAAAGAACTAAATATAGACATAAGATTTAGTCAAATTACATCTAAGACAAATATTTCTATATTTTCCTCTCTCTTCTATTTGTACTGGTTGAACAGCATAGCAATTTAAGAGAAAAGTACCTTGTCTAGTTACTCTTAATTGAGGCTGTGAATCTGTTGAAAGAAAGTTCATATGCATTTTTTTCTGTCATTTTTAAGAGTTCTGCTGGAATCTGTTTTCCCAGATTGTGTATAGGACTGCTAAGACATACCCAGATGAGAATGCTATACAAGTGGTTGCAAAGTCTGCAATGGCATATGAACACGTCATCTTTCCCTTACATTACCCACGCATACAGTCATGGCAGTGCACACACACCAAGGATATTCCACAAGAGTTCCATCCGTTTGAAGACTTTGCAGCATATGATTCTTGACATGGTTTTTCCATGGCAGAGAAAGCCTTGCCTTGGAATGAACTATGACGAGTCAGCACTGTATGGTTTAGCTACATAGTCACCGATCTATGTTTTGGCACTTCAGACAAATATGACAAGGTGTTTCACTTTCCATCTGAAATATCTCCTTTCTTATCTAATCAGTGATTGCTGATGAAATTTTAACTAGAGCTGCAGCAGAAAAAAAACCTCTTTTGTCAGCAAATCTTGCAACATCTGCCTGGTTATATACTTTCTTCTACTCTCTGATCCACATCAACAAATGAAACAGATCTTTAAAAGTCATCAATTTCCTTCCTACTCAGGAAAAAAAAAAGAAAGAAAGAAAAAAAAAATCCCTTCATCAGTCACGTATTCTCTGACTCTCAGATGCATAAGTTCTTCCCTACAGCTCAGCCTCTGCCTACACTATACAGTAGTGGCTGAAGATCCTTTAGGAGTATTCCACTTTTTTCAGGACAGGGCAAGGGAAACAAGTGCCAGATGGTGTGAGTGGTGTGAGATCCTACAAGGCTGTGTCCTTCTTGGGTATGCAGGCAAGCATCCCCAGCATCCCCAGTGAACAGGAGCACCTTTGCTTGATGGCAAAAAGATAGATGTGCCCCAAGTGCATGACCTGCAAGAGGCCCATCACAGCAAGAAGAAGAGTCCAAGAGTGCTCTTGCCCTCTTGTAAGTGTGATGAAGCAGCTGGAGCAGCAGGGGGATTTGAGGATTCTGCAATAGTCTCCTTTTTTCTCCCAAAAAAATGCTGTTGGGAACAACCGTGGAAATTCCCCCACATGAGTTGTTACTGGCATGTGTGGACATCACAGTCTATTCGCAGATGGATTTACACACATTAAGAAGGCTTATAGCAACTTCTAAAAAATGTAACCTTTTCCTGTCTGGGACTGTGAGACCTCAGAGGGGAAAAGATTGCTTAGGCCATCGGACCACCCTGCTATAAGACTCAATTATGCCTTATCACTGCGCTATGCACAAGGCTGGTCAGGGTTTCATGGGAGGGAGACATTTTCGCCGGAGGATTCACCAGGAACCACATATATTGGGCTATTCTGATTTATCTTAGATAAGAAGTGAGCTTGTCCAGATAAATTCCTTGATCTCTTCCTTCCTGCAGGCATGGATCACAGCATTTGCTTTGCGCTGGTCCCAAGACTATGAGTCTTATATTGTTTTCTTTTAATTAGGGGCTGAGTCACTCCATTATGAAGCCCATAGGCTCAATTTGTTACCACTGCAGTTGTCTGAATCTAGAGATTCACCAAAATTGTGCAGATCCTTTTTTGAGAAATAGTTTTGGCTTCTGCATGTCTCTATTTAAATGATTTTGATTTTTTTTAAATATCAACAATGAAACTCTTTTATTTCTTTATAGTTTCCTCTTTGCTGCCATAGTGTCTGATATTACATTCTTGCAATTTCATTGAGTTTCTACAGATCCGGGACATAGGGCTGCTGTGGTTATATTCAGCTTTCTTACTTGTATCTGCTTTTTGATGATACAGCCTCTTTTCTCCATGAGGCCCTTCAAAGGAGGCAGACATTTCTCCCTTGAATTTAGACACCACAATCCCTGTGACATATTATTTGAATAAGCAGATAGGTAGATCCAAAAGAATGCAGGTATCTAGGGAAAATTAACTTCCTAAGCACCTTCAAAGGCCTGAACACTCACCCCAAAAACATGGGATTGCAAAAAATCTAAACTGCAAACACGTAACCACTAGAATGATAGTATTCAGTGCAGACAAGTCATTGACTTCTGGGAAAACAGAGGTAAAGCCACAAAATATCTACTTGAAAATGTCAAATTTTCATTCACTCAATGTTTATTCCCTCAGAGAATCCGCTCTTCTAACTTTGCTTGTAAAATGGGCAGAGCTGGGCAGCAATATTTGAATTCTTTTTTATTGCATCAATAATTTTCATTCGAGTATTTCTCTTCTCAAGCATCAATCCCAAACACTACTTAAAAGCAATCTACTGCTTGTCCTGATTTCAGAAAAAAGCTGTTTTACTACTGTTTATATAGCAGTGAAATCAAGTTTATATCCCAATGCTATCAGTGTTTCTTTTATATCATACATGTACGCAGAACAAACTTGCTACTAAACTACCATTTCTAAAAGGTTCATTGCTGAAATTTCAGTCCTAAAGCGCTACTTCTCCTCACTATTGCCAAGTCCATTCCATTGAGGTAGCATTAATCTGCTACACAGATGGAAGGGAGATGTTTCCATTATTCACTAGGATAACTAGTTCCTCAATTTTTGCTGACAAGTTTGTTTTCCAGCTGCTCCGACCTAGAAAGTTGGCAAGAGTTCATAAGAAACATAGAGGCAACACTGAGGATTAGGCATTGAGTCAGAGTAAAGTGTTAGTGCTTTTTATTCCTGTTCTTATACATATGGAAATTAGGTAGATGCTGAAAATGTGGCTTCTGTATTTTATGCTTGATGACTTTAGTTATGTAGGATCATTTTTCTTCTGCAGATTGCATGTTATAAACTGAGAGAGTCCACCCATTTTTTTTATCTACAGTATACGTGCTTTGTACCAAATTTTCAAGCAATTTTAAGATAGTCTCTATAATTAGTGGTCTAATTTTGTCATTCACAAATGACTTTACCCACCCAAGTAGGAACACAAAATTCGTATTTGTGAACTCAAACTGGCTGAACATGTGTCCCCGGGAAAAAAAAAGGCACTGCCAATTCCTTGAATACATGGTAATGTGTGGTGGATCTGAAAATGTAGGCAACAAATTAAAATGAAAATCTGCAAAATTATTTTGATACAAAACAGATCCACAAGAAACATATTAGAATGAAAATTTTCCTAAACTGGCTCCTGTTCAGATGCCTGGAACTCAGGAGTCCTCTCCCAAAGGCCTGTAGAGTACTCAGAAGATTTCATGAAAGACTTTGCTGCTGGATCTCATCCTTTAGTGGGGTCCTGAGGTTGTTCATGAAGGAAGCCTATAAAACCCCTATGATCCAGGGGATCTACAGGGGATCACCAGAAGTAACTTCTTATAATCCCACCCAAAATCCCCAAATATGCTGATACCGTGCATGTTCTTGACCAGCATTGCAGCCTAGGTTTCATGCCTGTTTCTGTGTATTATAAATTTCCTACCAGGGCTGCTCAAATGCTGTGCTCCTATCTTAATTTAGCTTTTATAATTGCCTACTTTTGCTTCAAAGCTTCTCTCTTCTGTTAAATTATCCACATATGACAAAGGAATGAATAGAAGTCAAAACACCAGTTACTCCAGTAAGTGGTCCACATTCTGAGAGGAAGCTACAGGAAACCATTCTGGCAAATAATGTGCACCACCATGGTTTGATTCCATATACGTTCCTTGCAGTATTCCAAAGAGAAGCATACTGAAATTAGGAAAATTAATCTCATTCACCTACCAAATGTGTGTGGAGGGGTTATTTTTCTAAGCATTCATCTAAGTAAACACCTTTTATTATCTATATTCTTCAGTGCTGTCCTCTCTACATAAGTAGAAGCTGTAGTAATAGCAAGTATTATGTAAGCAAATGTATTATAGATAGTAATACATTTCTAAAATTGAGCCTATTTTGACTTATAAGAACACACAACATTTAAGTAGATAGAATGACTTTCTTTAAAAATCACAAAACACAAACCAGATGAACATTATTTTTAAAGTTTGCTTTTGAGCTGAAAACAGTCAAGTTTCACCCTAGAGCATACTTCTATGGATGAGTTATAAATCTCTAAATAATGAGATTTTTAATGAAAACAAGAGTAACTCAGTGTGAACTGTTGCAGAGCAAATTTTGTCACTATAACTGCAAATTAATAGAAAATTACAGAATACTGAGAATGTTTTCTGATTATTGCTTAATTTATCAAAATCGTATAATCTACAGCATGCTCTAAATGAGGCTAAAGCCTTTTTAAGGATGTTACATAGATAATTATAAAAAGCACTAAACAGCCAACTAATGAGCAGGTAGAGCAGTAAGTCACATGAGAGGAGAAAGTATTATCAGCCTTAGCATGATGCTATTACTGTCGATATTATCTTCCACCCCCACCACGTAAATCTGATATTGCAATGCTTTTATTGGGTCTGTTCATGGGAATGGTGGGGAAAGGTGAGACAGGGAATGGATAGGTGGAACGAAGGATGCTGCACATTAGTGGAAATGGCTTTGTGATGGATGGCATAGCAACATTGTCCCAGAGGTTTTCATCCTGGTACATGAATGCTGTGTATATAGACATTTTTAACTGGAGGCTTGAAATGCAATTAAGCAAATGAACAGCCAAGACCAAAGGGTCCCAAAAGAAAGGAAAGGTTAACAAATTAGCTCTGAAGTAAATAGCATGCATCATTGGTACAGCATTTTATATTTTCAGGGCATTCTACAAACATTAACTAATGAAGGTCTTTTTCTTGTTCTCCCTGAGGTTCACAGGAATTAAGGCATCTGCGATGAGCAGGAACCGGCCTAAGGCCAAGTAGTACATCTACCAAAGACAAGACGAGGGGATACCAAGCAATAAGGCTTAGTGCTCAGGTGTCTCTCCCTTATGCCAGGGAAGACAGAAACCAAAACGAACCCTCACTGGTGCAAGGAGGAGCTGACGGGTTCATTAACTGGTGCATTCACACTGGACATCTGCACAGGCCTTACCTGAGGCAGCAAATTCTCTTTCAGCTGTAAAATTCCCTTTTTTCATAAGATTCTTTTTCCATCCCCAGAACATCCTTTGGATTGCTGGTAGGAAAGTATAACTCCTTTTCAGCTGAGAACATCAGAAACTTGATTTTACCATCTCAGCAATGAATATTCCAGTCAGCAGCTGTTTTACAGAAGGTAAAATTCTATTTCTGAGAGAGTTCTCTTCTTTCTGAACTATAACAGCCTTAATGGTTGCGTTTAGTAATCAAAATTACCCTTTTGTGAGGTCAGTAAATTAAAAATGTAGTGATGCTTTCTGTGCTGTGAACTGAATCCCAGTGTGAGCAAACCTACCAAACACAATGCTCAGGGATTTATGTCTAAGGAGGCCAACTTTGTGGATCACATTTCGTCTTTAAACTAACAATATTCAGTCAAAATAGTAACAGCCCTGCAGATAGACACTAGCAGGACTTTAAAGATTAGGCAAAAATGCAAGCCACCAGCATTCTCAGCTACTGAGAGGTTAGGCATAGAGGTTATATGTTTGCATCTCTCTCATGAGCTTAAGAGCTTCATTTCCAAATATGCTGCTTTTTAAGCACCTGCTCATCTTCTTGGACCTAGACATGAATGTTAGAGCTGGCATTGAAATCATACAATTAGGAGCACTGCACAGCCTGAATTGTCAAATTTCAAGTCCTTAGTGGTGGATATGTTCCGAGCCATGAAGAAATAAGCTGGTTAGCAAAAAGATTTTGAGAAGGTACACGTCATTATGTGACTGTATAGAGGTGGCTTCTACTACCACAGTGGTGTTGCAAGGCATACATTTTCAAGTGTTTCCAAGACTACCCAAAGTCTTGCAGCTGGTTCTGAGTCATTCTGAGCTCCAGCAAAGGTGATGAACATTAGAGGAAATGATCTCTATTTACTTGAAAATATTATTCTGGAATGGAAACTTCCATGAGCAATTTGCTCTGGGAGGTATTTTGTGGTTATTAGGCTCATTTCTCTTCTGTTTTTGCAGAAATGCCCTGCCTGCTCGTGCCCAGGACTGCGCAGTGACAGACACAGCTGCATCCCATGAAGACTATCCAAAGCCTCATTTAAAGGAAACTAGTAAACAAAAGAACAAATTAGAACACCCCCTGCAGATGTTGTAGCTAATGTCCCATGCTGGCACACCGTGAGCTCTTGCTCCTCAGTGCATTACAGCACTCAACAAAGTTATCCCAAATCAGAGACTACATCAGCTAAAGAAACAGCCCAAATCATCATGAACTGAACCAGCAGGTTCATTTAGCAGCAACACCAGCATTCTGCTGCCTGCTGTCAGTTTTCCTTTCTGGCTCCATGTCTCCAGAAGTACTGCAGTCCATCCCTTCCTGGGATGATTTATTTATGGTGTAACACTGATCCATGCATTCATGGTGGAGACGGAGAATGCTTCCCGGTCAAGGGCATAACAGCCATAGCAGCTGGGAATACCTGCAAATAATGCATACACTGAAGATACACAACACAAATCACACAGCTTTCTTCTTTTTCAGAAGAAAAATTTCCTGACGGTGACTTTTATTCTACTGTAGTATCTCAAAGGAAATGGTAGAAAATTCCTGACTTCAGGCATTTAAGCCTAAATTGTAAATAAAAGTTAAGGAAAGAGATGGCAGAGAGCAGTATTTCTTTGGCAAGAAGGCAGCTTCATCATAAGGGCTTGCCCTCTCTCATGTCTGTGATTTCTGACACATTGCAGTTAGCCAAGTAATTAAAGAAATCTTAAATGGGAACCTAAAACTGTGAAAAAGGAGAATGATTATAAGCAGTGCAGACTATATTAAGAGATTATAGTAGAAAGAAAAAAATACATGCCTCAGGAGGATTAAAGTGTTAAATATTAGTTAAAGAGGAAAGGGAGAGACAGAACAGTCTAATGATGCTTCATTTTTTTTAATATATAATCCAGATTTAGCAGTAGTTTTAGACTGCCTGATGCCATGGTGTGTGAAAATTGCATGCATTTATAAGTAACTAATTTCCTCACCAGGAATGGGGTTGGGGGAGGGAGTTCAGTAACTTCTAACCTCCAGAGAGCTATTAGGACATTGGTGAGAGTCTCTATGCTGATCAGATGTTTCACCCTTCCAAAAAGAAATTTGGACTTCCAGGAAGGCTGCTGAAATGAAATGGTTGCAGGAGTCATATTCTGCTATCCAAAACAGACTGGGCAGCACTGGGAGTTTATGAGTGGATGTGCCATGAAACAGTGAATATTTTCAGTGTCTGGCCCAAGCAGAAAAAAAAATCACCATAAAAAAGAAAGAAAGAGGGAAGACTGCTCTGAAAATGAAGCCTAGATTTAACAGAGGGCACATTATAAGCCTCCTTGCCACGGTAACCTGAAAAAAAAAGATGGATTTCTTCCAAAAGAAGATTATGTCCACAGCTGATTTGCAAGGTGAGTCGCTGATACACGTACTCTAAAAGAAGGCAGTAAAAATTGATGGTAGTTGGCAAACCATACCTCAGCCCTGCCTCAAATTCATCAGTGCCGGTCATGCTCGTGTTTCCAGCCTATGTACCAAACCTATCTCAGAATAAGCTAACACTTCCCTCAGTTTTGGCAATATCTTTAACTACATTTTAGCACAGATTCAGCTAATATATATCAAGCTATTTGCACTCTGTGTCTTTTATTAGTTGAGTGAGGAAAAGAAACCAGCTGAGAGTCTGTGTTTAAATACAATTTAGCCTGTCAAGCAAGAGCACTCCTCGGTTGGTGGTGTTTAAAAGGGAATAAGGGCGCTTGTTTTGAGCTGCAAGGTCAAAGATCTCCCCCTTCACTGCTCAAGTGCAGGTTGCTGATCCGTTAAAGGTCCTTTTCCTTGGAGGAGGGAAATGCTGAGGAGGACAGAGGAAGCCCCACTGCAGGGGCATATGCTGCTTCGTATGACTTTCACTTCCTGAGGCCAGCATCTCCTATTTGTTTTCAAGAGCTGTTCCCCACAGCTAGCCTGCCTGCCCGTTTGTGCCTACACTACCTCCAAAACCAGCACTTCCAAAGATTTTCCACTGTTTGGCACTGGGCTCCCTGCTCTGCCTTGGAGATGCTGCCTCTGGGAAGGAGATTTGCTCCCAGGCAGGGGAGCAGTGCAAGAGCAGCTGCCACCAACGCACATCCTCCTTACATAGATCGAGCATTGCCACCCCACAAAAACTCCTTCAAAGAGAAATATTGTCTTCATTTGAGGTGATGTGGGAGACGGGCAATTATAAAATGACACCATGTTGCTGCACAGATCTGCTCTCTGTGGTTGAGGTTTTCAGTGCTGTTGTTCACTTCCCATTAATACTGAGGCTTGTGGCTCCATCTCGGAGAATTGCATCGAATATTTACCCATATGCATCTTTCAAGATATATCAACTCGGTTTACTGACATAATCTAATGTTTACTGCTTTCAGCACTGCAGAGCCAATATAGCTGAACAGCAAGCTATATTCTAATCTACTTCTTGCAGCATCATCAGAATTGCCAACTAAATTTTGATTTCTAATCCTTTATTATTGGCAATAAGAAAAAGAGGAGAAAAAAAGTTACACATCCAGATACCCATCTGGTTCTTGCATCTGTACCATTTGGGAAAAAAACAAACCAAACCAAAGCAAACAAACAAAAAAGCAAAAAGTATCTAGATTAAAAAAAAAGAAAAAAAGAGGGGGAAGAAAAATCTTCCAGTATAGCAAACACAATATTTGGCACCCTTAATTGTAGTCATTTAGTAATCAGACCTCCTAACTGAAGAGATCCTCCTAACATCTCCTTAGAGGTCTTCTATGCATTTAATCAAGAGCACAAATAATGTGACCACATTTTTTTGCTAGCAAAGACCACTCAGAATGTATGCGAATTGTGGGTAAGCAATAGCCCTGCAAGGTCCCTGGATCTAATTTGTATGTCCTTGGTGCCCTCAGGATGGGGCACCTGAGATCCCAAGTTTTGTGGTTCAAGAGTTTTGACCAGTTCATTGAGCCATGAGCTCCTGAGGTGACTCACAGCTCATAGTAGTTTATCACTTAAAGCCTGAGACCAGGATTCCTCTTATTCCAGGCTGAACAGGTATTCATCTGCTCTTCAAGTATCAACTCTGCTCTTCTGCAGAGTCATTGTCTCCTACCTCTTGCCTGGCAGTTAGGGATGTTCCCTGGCAAGGGAAGGTCCTTTGAACTCCTTCACACTGAGGTGGACCTCATAAGTCACCCATATGAAAGTCAGTCAGACCTTTAGCCCATTGTTCAAAGGTGGCTGCTGGCATTTCTATTCCCAAAATTCCCCTTTCCTTTGTTTCTGAGCTGCTAATTAGCATCCACAGTCAGGAAGTAGAGGGGGTCTAAGAGGTACCACTCTCTGCTGCCTGTCTGGTTGTGTGGCTTCTCTGCTCTCCTCCCTTCACATGCAGCCTCTTAAGCACCTTATTCTGAAAAGTAAAACTCATGCCCCTAACGGTATCTTCAGATATCACAATCCAGCACTGTGAACACCCCTTTCAGAGCCAACTAGTAGGTTTTAGGCATCACGGTGGCTTTGTCCTTTTGTGTTTCTGAGCTCACCACACTTCTTTTGGATCCATGACTAGGCAGCATTGAGCAAAAGAAGATCAAGGAGGGAAAGCAAGCAGGAAATTTCACAAAAAGGTGGAAAGTAGAGAAGGATACAGGCCAAGGAGAAATGCACTTACGACTGAGAGGTTGAAGCTAGCAGCCATGAGGTCCTTGGACTCCATGGAGGTCCAAGAGACCAGAAAGAGAGATCTGTGCAATTATATGCACTATCAGTTTAGACTTGTCAAGTCTTAAGGTTATGTTTGACATTTACACATTCAGCTGGCCCCCTCACTTGAGTTGTATGACACAGAGAGCAGCACCAGCACAAATTTTCTTTATCTTCACTGACCAGCAACAACAGAGTTTGTGTTGTCTCTGGGCCTGTGCTGGAAATTACCCTCTGGGTTCATTTAGCAAGTGTCATAATGTAGAGTCAAATGGGAAAAACATGGAGTCAAAAGCTACAGTAGCCATCTGTCAGGTATTCCATTTCCAATTCAAATTAAAGTTTCTTATCCTCAGAAAATGTTGGGTGTCACTTCTAAGTAAAGTGATTTTTATGTTGATATTGTAAAAAGCTTTGATTAAATAAAGCATTGTTACAACAACTGTTGTTTTTATTATTATTATTATTACTATTATGGTTGTTGCTTGTATGGTGCACCTGCCAGTTTTATAGTCCTGGAAGAACCTGACAGTTGATATGGGGATTAATGTTGTCATTTGCTATGGTTACCAGCAAACCTTTCATTAATTTCATTGCTGCAGGGTAAACTGCACTTCCACATTCTCATTCCTTCTCTGGCTGCGGCAAGCTGTGAAGGTAGGACTTGGGCTTTGGCTTTTCAAACAGAAATGTGGGCAACTGATTCATTGTGATTTGTTAGTCAGGCTACTTTGGGTAATTTCTTTTCTCTTCAGCATGTCAGGAT
This sequence comes from Nothura maculosa, assembly GCA_032353885.1. Taxonomy (NCBI): domain Eukaryota; kingdom Metazoa; phylum Chordata; class Aves; order Tinamiformes; family Tinamidae; genus Nothura; species Nothura maculosa. The sequence continues at coordinate 1,696,319 of JAUBOD010000876.1, forward strand.
AATTATTAGTTCTCAACCAGAGACATTTATGTTAACTCTTTGGGACACTCAAGTCAGAACTCTGTTTTTGATCCATCTCTTGACAATAACTCTTCCATCTTTTATATTATATAAAATATTATTTAATGAACAGATATTAAAGGAAATGTGTAAGGGTGAATTTTCTGGGAGGGCAATACAGGATGAAAGTTAAAATGGCACCTACAGTGCTGTTATAATATCAAACAGTTAATTACGCCCACTTGTACTAAAATATTGCCCGTTAAAGGTTAGAGAAAAGGCCATGTTGCAGCAAGAGGTGATTTGTACATTGTGCCTCTTTTTCTTACAATATATAAGTCTTGTCCTAATTTTCTCAGACAATATGTCAGTCTGGGAGAGAGTATAAAATGAAGAATGGAAAAAGTACAAATAAACAGTGCCATCTTTTGGGCATTGCAAAAACTCCACATTTTTTAGATTGCAGGTATATGTAACTTTTAAAAGATAGATAGGAATACACATACACGCATACGCATTTGTATGAAAGCTCATTGGGGATATTAGCTTTACAAAAGTAGGCATAGGGACTCAAAGCCTAAAAGTCTTCCTACAGGATTCTTTAGTTCAGCACTTCCCACTGTGACATACTGGGGTCCTGTGGCATGAGTTGCAGAATGATATCTGTTTCTGGGGATGCCCATAGCATCTTACAAGGTCAATATAAGCTCTGTGAGGAAGTGGATGGATGACTGAGTATCCAATGAGGATTTTTGTGTTTTGAAACACAGGGATTATCAGTGTAATGTGGAAATGCAGTCCTTCATTTCTGTATGGGCAGAATTGCTTTATAGACACTAGCACAAGGCCCACATGGAATACCTGTTCTATCAGACTGCTAACCTCTGGGATTGCTTTCCTAGTAAAGTAGTATGGGTGTCTGGGTCCATCTGAACGACAGAGGCTTCTCCCACACCAGTCTCCATCAAAATGTAGCAACCAGTCTGCGAAACCATAAACACCACCACTCTGCTCCAAACACTGTCTTAATTCTTTGTGAATGCTACAACACCTGCTACAAAGGGCCTGTTCCAACACCAACAACAGATTTTCAGGTGTGCCTACACATCTAGGGCTCACTCAAAAAGTAGCTGAGGATCTGAACCTACCTTGAAAGGAGACTGAATATTCAGTTATATGCTTTACCAAAATGATACCTATAGAAATAGTTTATATAGGGTTAACAGAATCACAGAATCACAGAATCTACAAGGTTGGAAGGGACCTCTAGAGATCATCTGGTCCAACCTTCCTGCTCCAGCAAAGTTAAGAAGTAATTACAGGATGTTGCCAGTGATACATGTATTATAGCAGTCATCACCATAGTAGACAGCATTATGGCTGAGTGTAAGTAAGCAAGCCTGGGTGTAATCAATTCCTGGGACCATAACTGGTGATTAAATAGTTCTTGAAACATCCAGGCAGAAACTGGCCAGGAAGAACTGTCTAAGGAGATATTAGCTCAGGTAGCACTAGCCAGGCTGCTTCCAAGTAAATGCATAGCAATAATTTTACTTGAGTTACATAGTGTGTACATACATCTCTTCCCCAGCTTTAATCAGAGTTTTGTCTGGTCCCAAATAACATAAACTTTCAGAGACTTAATATTCAGTGATCTTTCATAACTTGAGTCCATTCTGAAAACTAGAAGGCAAAACCTTGACAAATCATTTACCTGGAGGTATGACACTAATCCCACAGAGATCGGCAGGCACTGGCATGTTCCAGGCCACACTGAGATATACCAGGTAAGACAATAAGGCCAAATGTTATGCAATTGAAGACTCAACAATTGAAAGAATAAATGAGGAATAGCAGATATTCAGGCAGACAGACAATGTCTGGACTCTAGAGGGAGGGGAAAATCAAGTATTTTCTACTGCAGTTGCCATGGCTCACATTTTTAAAGATCCTAAACACTGAGAAATCAAGAGACTGTCTGAGGTTCGAGTGTCCAACATGGAGGTCTCTGTGGCTAATGCATTTCTGTGCATCTGCTGTCTATGTGCTCTGTGGTGGTAAGGTAGAAGATGTATATTTCTCTGTTACTTTTCCATTTAATGGTAGTATTCCTCTTCTAGGAATATTGAAAGAAATATGGAAAGAGAGGAATTAGACAGTGATGCAGATCTCTGATGCAGACAGGGCTCTAAAATTAATCCCTCAAATTTTGACATCTCTAGATTGTGAGAGAAAGTGATTATTTATCTTAGATGTGATCTGGATGATTCTTCTCCCTTCAGATTACTGAAGACTCATTAGCTTTCCCCATGTAATACTGTTCTGATGTGGATTTTATTTCTCAAAATGCTCA
>JAUBOD010000876.1:1698771-1714373 GCA_032353885.1 Nothura maculosa
CTTCAGATTACTGAAGACTCATTAGCTTTCCCCATGTAATACTGTTCTGATGTGGATTTTATTTCTCAAAATGCTCAGCTGCTGGATTCATTATTATTCCCTAAAGAATACACAGAAATTTGGACTCTGATGTGCTGTCTTTATTTCTGTAAATTGATATGCCCCATTCATTTACTCAGAAGAGTTTGGCAGCAGCGGCAGCAGCCCAGTTGTGCATGGCACACACTGCACAGTGCAGAGATCAGCATACAGATATGTCTCCTCCAGCTAGCAAGCATATCATTTGCCGCTTTGCAAACAGTGAAAGGCTTGATTAAAATCAGGTTCACTGTGTTTGCCAACCTGGCTTGAGGTCATAGTCAGTAGAATCAGAATTCATTAGAACTGAAGTGTACACTCCAAAACAAACCACTATCGTTTTCATCAACAGGCTCTTCACATGTCTCACATGTATTGTTTCTGTGCACCAAGTCTTTTATTTCAATTGTGCCTTAGTAATAAACTCTGCTATTCCACTTACTTTCCAGTAACAAGAAAACACTGATACACTCACATACAGTTTCAGGTTGCTCTCATCTTTATTATTGTTACCCTGAAGGGTCAAGATCAGACCCAAAATGTATCTATGAACAGCCTGGTCAAGAAGAGGAAACAGATGTTTTTTTTAAACTGGTAGAAGTCTTCTCATCTCAGGCCCTCATTGATCTCATAGGGGATTTTAGCCACTCCAGCACTGCTGGAAAGGTAGCATGGGAAGGCTCAAGCAAGCCAGGAGATTCTTGAATCAGAAGAAAATAGGATCATAGGAAAATTGTTAAGCACAATTTTCTGACACATTTACTGGTCATGTTGGCTAAGGATGTGCTCTGCCAACTCTTATTACTCATAAATAAGGAAAGATTGATCAAGGATGTGATAGCCCACAACTACCTTAGCTGCAGTGACCATGAGATGCTGGAGTTGAAGATCTTGAGGGTAGTCAGGAAGGCAATTAGTGTAAAAATTACCTTGATCCTCAACAGAGTGTACTTCCTTGATCCTCAAGGGAACCGCTGGCTAGATCCCATGGTAGATATCCTGCAAATCAGCTTGGACAGTCTCGACTATCTGGACTTATACATCCTGGAAGGATTTGCCTTATACAAGAGTTATTGCTTAACAGCTGCCTCTGTCAGCCTTGCACAAGGAATACAGAACTAACTAGCTGTGGGGAAACAATACCTTCCTCACAAAAAAAAAAAAAAAAAATGAAAAAGAAAAAGAAAAAGAACAAGAAAAAGAAAAAAGAAAAAAAATCCATGAGAAATTTTTTTATTTTGCTCAAAAATATTTTGGTTTTGTTTTTCAGACGAGTTGACAGCAGTTCAACTTCTAACTTGGAAAGCTCCATTAGCTGCCTTTGGTAGTGGTAAAAAGTCAAATCAACCTGCCAAGAGGGAAAATAAAAACCACATTCAGCCTGTTTGGTTTTGGGTTTGGTGTTGTCTCCCTCATCCTCAAGCGCGCAGAAGTGTCAGCTCCTCAGTCCTACACCTCACTCCAGGGTGTGGAATGATTTGCTCACCATGTCAATTAACCAGTGGGGTGGGAGAGGAAGCTGAGCAGCCATGGCTGAGACTGCTGGAGCTGTGAGTACCAAGCACTCACAGCCAGCCATGCATGCTGGCAGTCACCAGATAATTTCACATGGTACCTGCTAGCAAGAGTACCTGCAGTCAAAAATTTCCTTCCAGGATTGCTTTGCTTCTCAATTTTTTCATCTCTGCTAAGTAGAGATCTTTTCTAGATGCAAAGACTTTACTGTAAGGACTACCAACCACCAAAAGAGCCAAAAGTGTGTTCAGCTGAGCCCTTCAGTCCATGTTTAGCTTAATAAATATAAATACTGCTGAGTATTTCTATTCAAGTCTTGGGAAGCATTCAAGTCTCCAAGCTTATGATATCTAAAAATTTGGCTTATAATGCTTAATATCAAGTTATCCATAGAGTCTCCATGAGTCATGGAGATGATCTCCATGACCATCTTTCCTACCCTCCTCTTTTACACAGGATTCATCCAGAGACATCTGCTGCCTCCATGAACTCTTTAAAGAGCCAAGATGACTGCAAATGAAATGTCTTCAGTACTAAATTTGCATCATCTAACACTGCTTACTCTGATACAAGTTAAAATATGAGTCCCTCCTTTTGAAGGGATAGTCTATGTCTGTTTCCTAAGACCTATTTCCCCATTCAGTCTCAAGTACATATATTTTAACTCTTGTTTAAGAGTGATCTTGTTTATCTTGTTTTACATAGGATTTAAATAATGTCTCAGAAACCTAACCCTCATGTAACTCGAATTTGGAAAGCCAATGACTATTGTGTCTTCCTATCGCTCATCATTTAATGGTAATGTTTCTCCATCAGCCATAACGTTTAAGCATTTACTCAGGGATGTGTTTTATCAGACAACTTCCTTGGACACCATTCATGCTGCTGTGGCTTCAGGGAACCACATTTGTCTCAGAAGACAAAATGTTTAGTTTTCAAGGGTATGTGTAAAAATTTTTAGGTTCCAACATGCATGTATGTATATATCGTCATTTCTCTAGTCCTTAATTTACATTGACACCTAGGAGTTTCAGCTTCTAGTTGAAAGCTGAAAGTGGCAATAGGGGAAAATAACCTACAGATATCAAAATACAGTGGATGACACCAATTTAAATGAATTAAATTTAAATGAATAACAGCTCATTACAATTGAGCTAATTTCAAGAACTGGAAAGTAGGTGATGAATTCTAGTGCGTGCCGAGGTTATACCAGATAATCATTTGAAAATTTGCTTGAAACATATTTCCTGTCTCAGATTTTTATTATGTGTTTCAAACAAAGAGGAAATTCTAGGTAGTGCAGCTGCCTGACTGTGTTATACTTCTTCAATCTGCCAATGGATGGTTTCTAGTGCAGTTTTAGTGCTGTAGATGTTGGCTCACTGTGTGATAAACAGCACAGGTCCTGCTTAATGCAGATACTTCCTCTGGTTCTGCAACTGCAGCCAAATCAGATACTGCAAGTATCTCTATATCCATCATGCTGCTTGGCAAGAAGCAATGCACTAAGAGCAAGTGAAAGTCCCTAAATCTGGACACATTACGACACAATAAGTTTGGGGAATTTTGTGTATTCTGGGATGTAGAGATCTGTAGGAAACAGAAGCCTTCTGGGATCTTGAAGGCATTTAGCTTTTGGGAATTTATCTCCTATCTCGGTGGGAGGCAGGGCCCTCCCAGGGAAAGTCATGGGAGGAGCTGGAATGGCATCTTGCTGATTATGGAAACCCATGTCCTTTCTACTTATTCCAAAGAGTACGCTGATTCTGGGGGAGCAGCATGGAGGATGAGGACCGCCACATAGCATAGAGGGAAGAGTGCTGATCTTTCTGTCCTGCAAAAATAGAGTGGTTGCCAGAAAGGCAGTAAGGAAGTAAAAAAAAATTTAAAAAGCATTTCCTCATCAGCACATCCTTAAAAAAACACATCTTCTACTGATCCAGTGGGGCAAAGTTACTTTAGCTTCATGTAAAATACAGACTGTATTACATCAATGTCAAAGTACTAACAAAGGACCAGGGCACATTAGGGATTACATAACTATAAGGAAGAAACAATCTCTGATCATAAAGAGCTTCTATCCAAAATGGGGGTTGGAATGGGGAGGTAGGACACATGGCAGATCCCATATGGATGCAGGACCCCTACAGGGTGGAAAAGGGGTGGCCAAGGGAAAGGCAAGCAAAGAAAGAGAGAGGGGAGATAGGCCAAGGTGAGTTGAGGTGAAGTGACGGCATGGAAGGATGTGAGAAAACTGACTTTCAGGATAGGAAAATAAAATGAAGGCAGCAAAAGTCCCTGGCATGCTTTCTGCAGCCTCCCAGGCGCAGGGTTTCCCCACGACCCAGAGCAGAGACAAGACATGTGCTGCCATTCAAGTCACGGAGGAATTCAAGTCAGAGACTTCAGTCCTCAGCTCTCATTAGAATTAGCAGCTAAACCCTTGAGTTTATGCCTCAAAATCTCAGCCTGATTATTCACTGCTATCATTATTCTGTAGATACGTTTGGCTAGGCATGTTATTTATGTTCCTAAATTATAGATGTCCCAGTTATTGTTTGTTATGGCACCAAGAGAGGAGACAGCAGGAATCTTAAGAAGCAGCCGCAAATATCAATCCCTCTTGCACACAGATCAATACTCATAGGAATCAGCACGGAGATGTCAAAGTGTCAGAAGAGTTAGTTTTGGTCAATTGATTCCACAGATGTGGTGGGCATCTGAGGCTACTTTTTCCATTACTGAATGTAAAGAACCTTTTGATTATTCTAGTTTTTGATGAATAATTCCCAAGAGCTGCTCTCTTATGTGCTTTCCAAGAGATTGTGAAGATTACTAATGTTTGTTAAAGTGATCAATTGAAGACTTCTTTATTTTTTAGTTTTCAAGTTCTAAATTTCTTCTCTGACCCTTGCAAACTTAAGTAACTTCAAAGTCTGGCTCAGTAAACCTCCCCCTTACCTATGTAATTTATAGGAATGGACTCAGAAAAGTTGATACTGAACATTCCCGTTCACAGAACTTTAAATGACTCAGTAGCAGCTTAAACCACACATAGCATCAATGTTTGCACCATCAATTATTTTGAAATGGAAATACATCTCCATTATCATGAGATGGAGGAAGATAAAGTGATGTTTTATGAATTTCCTCTAATGTGTCGAGCTGGCTTGGTTGATTTTTTGGAAAGCACTTAATCATGGTTGGGGCTTTTCCAGGAAATGATAATTTACCAGCTTCTGAAACTTACGCTTCCCCTCTTCACTCGTCAGAAAGTATGACCTAGTTTAAGTTATAGCTTGTAAATGTGACCTAGTTTTAAATGTAGCCTGGGCCTGATTTGCTCAGCTCAGCCCTGCAAATTTCAGAAATCTTCTCTTGATATAGAAGTGAGCTGGAATGTCTCCTTGAACCATTACTCCTTGTTAACCACCACTGAAAAAAGTGGTTGACAGCATTGTTAGGACAAAAAAAAGAAAAACCCAGAGCCCTCGAACTCCTCAAGGCCTCAGCGGGAGAAACATGGGGAGAATCCAAATGGTCTTTCTTTCCTTCTCAAACCAATACTGTGCAATTGGGGAGCAAAACACTCCATACCTATTTGAGCACCTCTAGATACCAAGTAATGTAGCTGTAATTTATAGGGAGTCTGGTCTTATTCATCCCTTGGTACTTTAATACAGCAGCAGGGTTGCTTTCTTTGGGGAAGAGAACACAAGTGCACTTTCCATCGGAATCTCCATCTCAATTAGACAGGATTCATTCAGATGAGAGCTATTCTGGCCATGTGCTAAGGTACAAAAGTTTGCATCTTTAAAGTTAAAGACAGATGGAGGCAGTAGGTATTTCTACACTGATCAATATGAATGATTACCTGAGGAGAGAATGTAAAGAAGATGGGACCAAACACATCTTGGTGGTGGCCAGTGACAGGACAAGGGGTAATGAGTACAAATTAAAACATAGGAAGTGACATCTCCATGTGAGAAAGAACTTCTTTCCTATGAGTGTGACAGAGCTCTGGAACAGGCGGCCCAGAGAGATTGCGGAGTCTCCGTCTCTGGAGATCTTCAAATTCCATCTGTGTATGATCCTGTGCCCCGTGCTCTAGGTGTCCCTGCTGGAGCAGGGGGGTTGGACTAGATGATCTCTAGAGGCCCTTTCAACCTCAACCATTCTATGATTCTGTGAAAATTGTCTAGTGGATATGCTGGACAGCAGTTTTCTTCTCAAATACTTCAATTCTATTGGAGTACATCACAACACTAGAAAAGGCACCCAAAGTCTAATGAATGTCTCCTGGGGCCACTGCAGCCTGCAGAGATCTGCACGTGCTCTCCTATCACTTTTCCAGACTTTTCACTGCATTAGATAAGGTTCTTTCCTAAACACTGGAAATAAATGGGAACAATGCTCATTCGCATATTCATGGAGATGAACAAGAAGAGGAATACAATCAGAAAGTAAAGCTGTCTACTACTTAAGCAAAGAAACTGGTGTAATTAATACGAAAGTCTCTCTATGGGGCAAGTTGTACACAATCAGATCCATCAGATCAGTGGCTTTGGAGTGATAAGCCAGCATCTAATGAACAGCTCACTTCTATAGCAGAAGAGACACCAAAATGTACTGCACTAAAATTCAGGAGCAGAACTAGAGTTTCCATGGGCATATTCCTAAGTGACAGAAGCTGAATTAATTATCCTTCTAATAAACAAGCCCTGCAAATAAAACTGTAGGCAGAAGTCACAGTGATGGATGTATAACTTCTCTTCCACATGTAATTACAATGTATTAGGTGAGCATGGTATTTCAAGGGTTACTTGAAATAAAATGTACTTGAAATAAAATGACACACAAATCTGGGTCACATCAAGTAATTCAAAGAAAACTTCTGAGTTTACCAATACATTTTTAGCAAGTGCCACATTTCCAAGTATGCAGGAGTCACAATAATGTGAGAAATACTAGTATTTCATTCAGCCAAGCCTTTTCTCAATTTAAAATTAGAGCTGGGGTGAACTTTTGGGTAAAGGTCATATAGTGTGAAACAAACAAGGTTTTGGTCTAACCCAAAACTGGCTGCCTGTTTTCATGGCTGAAGCAGCCCTACGCTCACTGTCACCTTCAGTCCTTATTTTACTCTCTGTGAGAACCCGGCTGGCCTGTGCTAGTTTTGATGTTCAACCCAAACTACTGACTCCAACAAAAGACCGCGATGGAAGATAGTTCATCGGTAACCATTGGGCAACATCAGCTATAATTACTTCAAGAGGAGGAGCTGGTATTAAACCCATGGTACATTCTTGGTGTTGGTCCTTATTTCAGTGGCTCTTACAGTCTGTTATTTTTTCCTCCCTCTAATGGCCAAGAGGGAGAGGAGATCCTGCCCTGGCAGCAGGAACTTGCTCCAGCAGACTCTTTGGTAACTGGCCCATTCCCATTGTTGATTCAGACTGTCTCATGTTGGGAGCAAACCCACATTCATATACTTTTTTTTCCTGTAAGATCTTAAATTACTTTTCATTAAATGTGTCTCCAGCCCATACTGGTCATAAAGGCCATCTGTGCTCTCAGGCATTTGGCTGACAAGTGGAGGACAATGGATGATGACTGGAGCCCCTCTCCACTTTGAGTCTTTCAGTTTTACAAGTGTCATCAATATCTCAACAAAACCAACAAAACTAAAACCAAAAAACCTCCTCACCACTCAGGCAGATTTTCTGCCTGAGTCTTATGTTGTACATGTAGCACAAATACAGTCGATGAGACAATGTGAAAGCCACTGAAAGACCAGATGTCTCACATCTCTGCTCCTTTGCTGGACTGTGGCCTCAAAGCTAGGATGAAGCAACTACATACCCTCACCATGAATTGCTCCTTGCTGCCAGTCAGGAATGCCGAAAAGAGATGAGTCATTCTGCACACATGACCATTTCATGAGCAAATAAAGCATTTCCACTGTGATTACCTATTTATTTGTTGTTGATGCTGCAAGACTGTTTGGTGTTAGTCGAACAGGCCCAGAAATCCCAGAAAAGAGTCTTGGCAGATCTCACAGGAGATGTATAGATTAAATATGTCAAAAACTAACAAATGTAATAGGGAATGACCAGCATTACTCCCAGTTACTTCTGGATTATGTGTACTACACTGGAAACTGATATAACTAATGGCTGATATAACTAATGGCAGAGGAATCACTACTTAGAGTGTCCCTGTGTTTTATTTAAGTTAGTTTAAAAGTTTGACACAGAGTGACAAATACCAGTACTAACTAAAATAGCCACCTTCCCACAAAAAGCTTAAAAACTGTCATATATAAAAAAAGCTGTAGTAGCGATCCTAATATCAGCAGGAAAATATCCACTGATTTCAAAGGGAGAAGCTTGTCTCTTTCTTACTAGTACAAATATTAACAAAGATTAATAAAAATGATTGAATTTTGACAACTAATTTATGTAATTTAGAGAAAATTTTAACATTCAGCAAGTCTCACAGCACAGCTGGGTTGATAGAATACTACATTATCCTCTTTATGTGAACTGTTTTGTTTCACAATCTAACACATCAGCAAAACTTTGCAAATGTACAGATGGTGTATACCAGAGAACAAGAGCAAATTTGAGGAAATTTGTCTGAATTTTTTCAAATAAAACATACGAGCATTTCTATTTGCCTTGTGCTTTTGTAAAGGTTTTGTTTTTAAATGTAATTTTCAACAACAACAAAAAATAGCCAGGTAACAGCAGATAACAGTAAAAACAGAATATAGTGATTCTAATAATATAGAGACAGTCAAACATTAGACTGCAATCCCAGACCCTTGGTACTAATTTATTAGTTTTTTTTTTATAAAAATGCTAATTAAGTGGAAATAAAAATACTTTTTTGTATTCATAGTAATGAAGCAGTACTATTACCTTTGAGAGAAAACAAGAATTTACATAAATAGCAATTCATCTCTACATATACAAGTAACAATAAATGGTAAAATAGAGAGCTGTTTCCAGTAATTGGCAAGAAAAATAAGAACTTTTCCCACAGCAAATTATTCTCAGTTTTTCATTCTCTATTGGCAGAGATAAATTAAAAGATTAAAAGGTAACACTCAGATGTCTCCATGTGTTCTTTCTGTCTCTCCCTGTGTCTATTTTGACCCACTGCCCGGAGCTCTCTACCATGCCCCAGGGTATATATATTCTCAGGCTAATAAATAGCATTTATGTTTTGGGAGACCTATGGCCACTCTATTGGGCCTACAGAAGACTTGGTAGTATCTCAGTGTGTAAAATCAGTATGTTTAATAGGAAGGCAAATTTAAGTATCAAGACTAAATTTTAAGTATCAGTTTCTTAACCTCAGCCCTCTTTCAGTTAGCAAGACAGAGATAATCCCACTTCACAGTTTCATAAATGTCACTCTTTTTCCAGGCAGGTTTGTAGTCATGATGAGGAAAAATTCTTGACTGTGAGGAGGAAAGAGCACTGGAACTGGCTGCCCAGAGAGTTTGGAGGTGGAGCCTCCTCTGGAGATCTTCCCAAACCACCTGGATGCCACCCTGTGCTCTAGGTGTCTCTGCTAGAGCAAGGGGATTGGATTAAATGATCTCTAGAGGTTCCTTCCAATTTAACCATTCTGTGATGAAAGAAAAAACACTAAATCACAGGGAACCTTGTTTTGTTCAAATTTTCTTCCTGCATGTGATATTTCACATAAGAAAAGTCTTTTGGTGGTACTGGCACTACAAAGCAGTACTTGTAATGGTGGAGCTGGTTAAACTTCTGGATAATGGAGAACGCATGATACTTTGGAGATGGTTATGCACAAAGAGGAGATGTTTGGCAAATTGTTTCTATCTAAAGTAGTTTAATTAGCTACTAACTGTCCTCCCAGAGGGCAAAATAAGTACGTAAGGGTTATGTGACTTGGCATACATCCATTCCTCTGGACACCAAATTGATGAAGGAGAACATAGCACATGGTAAAGGACTCCAGTCAACAGAACCATGAACCTCTACCCTCTTTTCTGAGATAACTGCTCCAGAAAGGGAACAGGTTAGGATAATCGGAACTAGTGTTGCTTCATTGTGTTTGATTTTTAAGTAACTAAGCATTTTATAGGCTGGTTATAAACCATGGCCAGCAATGAGGACTTGCTCCAGTCTATGCAATAATAGCCTGCATTTGTGATAAAATAATTCTACCTATGTCCACGGAAAGATGGGATTCTGAGATCTCTTTTTGACACAGCAAGAAAAAAAACGGGATGACTCCCTGCATTTTGTATCATTTAGTCCAATTATCAGAAAGGTGAAAATCCTTCAAAATGATGGAACCTGATTTAAAAACATCATGTACAGAGGAATACAGAGGAACTTTGTAATCAACTTTGCCCACCAGGCAACCTTACTCACACTCATTAAAGCAGACCAAGGGCCCTAGGGCTGTGGGTACCTACAGGATGAGGCAGCATCTACATCATGGTTACAAAGACATAGCAGCACCTAAAATGTCGGCTTGACTGCCCAAAAAGAATTCTGGCATCTTCTGCTAAACGAACATAAGGAACTCACAGAGGGTGAATCGAGAACCAGAAGGTTAAAATAAATAAATAAAAAGGAACTATCATTCTATGACTTGCAGCTGGTAAAGGAGCTAAAAGCAATTGCAGTTACTGCTTATTTTATGCCATAGTTAAACATAAATTGATCTGTTTGGTGATGTGGTGCCTGGGGAATAGCTCTGTGCTCATGCAAAGGGCAAGGCAGTAGAGAGCACATGGCTCAAACGGTGAACAACAGTGAACAACAAATATGCTCTAAATAACCCCCATAAAATGGGTTTGACTCAAACTCCAGCTGATACAGGTTTCTCAGCTCTTCATGGCCAAGCGGTGCTTGAGTAGGTAACAGTAGGCAAACATATGGGCTCTGCAGGATTAGATCCCAGGGAGTGGGGAAAAACAAAAGCCAGAAGTATTGGACAATAAACCAGAGAAAGGGGAAAGAAGAAGAAAAAAATCTACCAGCACAAGCTTGTGGATGGACAGGAGAACAGATTCTGGCTGGAATTTGATTTTTCTTGCAGCTAATGCTCCATAAGATCCTGTTCACATCTAAAGTTTTGCTAGAGACTGATTTTGTAACGGCAAAAGCATAGGCATAAATGTTTGGAGCCCTCAGAAACTGAGGCATCAAACCAAAAGGCAGCATGGACAGATTTGGGCATCTGATTCACTGGTTTCTTACTCCCCAGCTTCTTTTTCATGCTCACACAGCTTAGACTTTGCATTAATACCAGAAAAATCTCTTTTGACAAGTATTCTTAAAGCTTTCTACCCCCAATAAACAACAAAGCCACTGCAAGGGGACCAGATGGGGGAAGTAAGGCTTTATCTCACCCAGTGCTGTCACTACCACAAGCAAAAGGAGCTTTATGTCAGTGAGTGGGGTGAGCAGGAGACACTGGCAGCTGGAAGGAGCTAGAGAAAAGGAAGTGGGATAGACAGAAAAAGAAACACACACTGGCTGGAAAGAGCTTGGGAAGGCGGAGGGAAATTGTACCCAGGTGCCAAAATATGCAATTTAACCCCCTGCACAAAAATTTACTTTTTTTTGGAAGAACACAGTAAAAATATATGCATGTTTACATACACATAAATACACAGAATTCCAAATAAATTATCTATTTCTAAACTTTTTTCCAACTTTAAATTTCAGAAAATTACCATCCTCTACCCACAGACCAAAATTATTTTTTGAAGATTATAAAGTGCCACACTTACCTTTCTTAGCTAAGGAACATTACCTCCTTTGCAAGTTACCTCTCTTAATTGATTATTCTGCTCTTCACTGTGTCCAAACAAGGCCCCTTTCATAGAGGCAGAGTGAAGGGCAGACACTTTGGGGAGAAGATTTATTTAGCAATGACAGTGCTAGAACAAGTGGTTTTACTTCATCATGTCAGCATGCATGCCAAGGCTGCCCAAAATGACACTAATTTTTTTTTGAAAGTGGGACTGCTCTGAAATTAAGAGTGAAATTGTCTTTTTTCATAGTGCTTCCTGCTTCCTTTTACATGTACGCAAAAAAATTACATGCAAAAAGACTGTACATTAGACAAGACAGGCAAAATAGGGCTGCCACTTGCTTTGTTTTGTGGATAGAGAGAGCATGGCTCCAAAATATAATCTTATAACACAAGCCTACAAGTAGCCTATAAATATAGATAGGCTTCCCAAAATAAGATTTGTGCCTCAATTTTCTAGAGCAAGTTATGGTAATACCACCTGCATGTTTCAAAATACGAATAAAAAAGTCAAAGGTGCATAAGAAATAAGGACACAAGCCACAAAGCTTTTTTCTTAGAAATATATTTTGTAAGAAAACAATATTAACATTAAAAAGAAATATTTATTATACAGTATAAAATAATTGCTTGAATTCAACTCTGGTTCTTATTTTTTAAAAAAGCCTCTGAGGATTTCTAGGAAGCCTTATTTCTTACAGACTTGAGTCTTTTGCCTTCTGCAATTCCTACTGCATTAAATAGCTTTTCCCCACATCCTCTCAGCACCCAGACTGAAATATCTTTAAAAGCTCCCCCTTAACCCCTCTTCTCAGGGGCTGCTGTTCTCTGCCCAGATACACCCTAGACCCTTCTTATACCAACCCTCAGCTTCCTCCTAACTATATTTTTTGGCCAAGCAACTATACAAGAAACAACACCTGCAGCAACTAACTAGGAATTTTCCCATACTAAATAGTTGGTTAATAATGAGCAGTGGCCAGCCACTGACTAACAATGCATAATGGCCGAGTTATTCTCAGCTGTCAGTTCTCACAAAACCTATAAGAATCTCTTAACACTGCCATTCATCTGCCACATCTGGCAGCAATGTGCAAAGAGTGGAGGGGGAGGCAGGGACAGGCACTGCAATGGCACAAAGCTTTCTTTTCCAGGAAACTAGGCTAAGAAAGTCATTACTCAGCTACAGAATTTACAATTCAGAGAACTCATAGGAAAATAAATGCCTGTTCAGTAACTAAAAATACCTTTTAAGACATAACATGGCCTATTGCATACTTTAAGTAAGGCCAGCTTTGCAATGACAATTGCCCTTTAGGTTTGAAAGGCACCCAGTGACCAGCAGTCTGGTGTAACTATTCATGACATTGGTGTGACTATTTTTTTCCCCCCCCTTGATAATACTGACAAGTTTAACAGAAATCTATTAAGTTAAAAAGAACAAAGAAATATATTACATTTGCTAATTGCAAACAACCTCTTTTAGCTGCAATTTTTCCCATTGGGATTAAAAAGTGCACCAGTTTAACATGTCTGTACATTAAAAACAGTTTAAAACATTAAATATACAAACCGCAAGAGATTTTAAATATTTTTGTATCAAATACTATAGGACAATATAATTTACACTTTTTACACAAAACATTACACCCGAAATATAACTTTAGATATTACAGAATATAAAAATACATACTTTTGTCTAAAAAATGCTTTTGCAGGTTCTGGCACAACGTAACTCTATAAAGGGACACAATACTTTGGCAATCTAAATTTGCAATTAGCTGTGCAAGAATAATAATAAAAAAGACCTGTAAATAACCTTTTAGAATTGTGAGGTCAGAGCTTTCTCCTCTCCCTGGAATAGCCGTTTTAATTGGGTAAAAAAAAATATACATATTTTTGCAATGTTTTGGTGCTGTTTCTGCCAAGACCAGAATTTTTCATCTCTGGTCCAGCAAGACAAGACCAACTTTAAGGATATTAAAAGCCACATGAAATCCAATGTAGTTAATGGATAACACCTTTAGCATCTCTGCTGTCTTAGAGTGCTCAGGACTGAGCAGAACAAGCCCCAAATGCAAGCTGAGAACCAAATTCTGCCCTGCTCTACATCTGCATCGGAGTGAGATGGTTGCAGAGAATGTCAGGACAGAATTTGGAAATAGAAATTCAATAGTATAAAAAATTCTGATTTCAATTACACCAGTGTAAAATTAATAACAACTCTACTGAAGCCAGTGGAGTCACATGAAGCAAAACTGGTGTAAGATGGACAAAATTACAGTTTTCTTGATTCCTTCTATGCATTTGTGGGACTCCTGCTAGAATTAATTGCAGGGCAAATATGTGTCTACATGGCTTACCCAAATGCAACTGGGATCCAAGGGATTCAGTCATGTCTTCAGGTTGATTCTGGACAATTATTAACATTCCCCATCTCACTCTTCCCCCTCACATTAAAGATTGAAGGATTCAGTCTAAATCCCTTACTTTAAATGCTCCAAAATAAGTTGCTTCCTGGGAAGAATCCAACAGCAATGGGTTTGATACCTGGATACTTATCATTTCACCAGATTTTAACTTAAAAAAACCTCCTATGTTTACAGAGTAAAAGTGAAATTCTGAATTCCCCGACCAGTATTTGGTGCTTCCTCCCTTCATCAAGACATCGGAGCGTCTTATTTTAAGGTTTGTCTTCGTCATATACACCATCAGCTGAAGCCCTCTTTTAGTCAGGTTTCCTGACGTTTCATGATGTCTAAAACAAATGTTGGCATAGAGATAGTAAAATCCATCTTGATCAACAGTTAGCCTTCCATCACGGAACGTCATATTTGATAAGTTGGCCTGGCCCTTGTTATGATGCCAAGACGTTAGGTTCACTTTGCGAGTTCCTGAGGGAGAAAAAAATATATATATTACTTCCTATTTACAAGCATTTTTAAAAAAACAATGTTTTAAAAGCAGTTCCTTGGTTTTCAGCATCAGCCATAACTACAGCTACATAAAGTTCGAAGCTTCAAATATTAGACAAGTATGATAAAGATCCATAGGAAGCTTCTTTCTTCAATCATGTACTATCCTATTCAGCTTGCTATCTGCAACTGCCTCCCCATGTACAAGGGGTTAGAACAGGGTACAAAACATTTGTTTGACCAAGAACTTGATCATGTTAGGTGATCATATGACAAGGTATAGAAGAATTATTTGCCTGCACAATACTAAATACTGGTAGTTTAAAAGCATAAACTCCTAAAAACCTAGCAAATTAAGTTACCGAGAAATAAAATGCAGACACTAAGGAAAATAGAAAACATTTCTATCTAGATTAATTATGTACACGGCAACATCACTATCTGCTTAATTTGCCTGACATACTGCAAACGATATGAAACTGGTTGCTAATGGACATGAAGTAAACCTTGATTTATTCTTAACTTTGTTTTTTTACTAGGTTCTATAACTGTGATGCTGAAGTAGGCAGGACACTTAATGCCCAAAGGATCTTTGTCATGTAGAGTTGGCTGCAATGTAATTCTCTGCATGCATGCCATAAATGTTTGAAAAGAATAATCTGGAAGTTAAATTGTGGTATTTCCCCAAAGTTTGGGCAAATTTCATGTAGTATATGCTCTGGTAAATGCTCTACAAAAGTTTTTTTTTAAAAAAAATTAATACAGTTACTGTTGTACTGTAATACAATATAACTTGCAGTTTAAGTATTTAATACAATTTGAGTGTTCAATACAAGAAGGTTTTTTTTAAGCAAACTACTGCTTGGATCCAATGCTTTGGAATATTTTTGGAACAGGCTGCCCAGGGAGGCTGTGGAGCTTCCCTCTCTGGAGACCTCCCAAACCCACCTGGATGCCACCCTGTGCCCTGTGCTCTGGGTGTCCCTGCTGGAGCAGGAGGTTGGACTAGGTGGTCTCTAGAGGTCACTTCCAACCTTAATGATTCCGTGAATATATCCAAATAAGATGCCACAATCTGGTTTAGTTATATCCTACAGAATTTGTCCCCTACGGCATAATCCTAGTTCTTTGATCACTACACAAATATTTATAGATAAGTGATGAACTTTTACAGCTATTTAGAAAGCAAACTTGGATTGCACGTTCTCCGATATATGCAGGAGAAAGTCCTGGGAAAAGACTTCTATGAAAACAAATGTGATTTCATCTAATTTACTGTCTTTA
>JAUBOD010000876.1:1718513-1728945 GCA_032353885.1 Nothura maculosa
TGGAGCGGGAAGGTTGGACTAGATGATCTCTAGAGGTCCCTTCCAACCTTGAAGATTCTGTGATTGTGATTCAAGTGATCATTCCCCTCTACTCTGTGCTGGCGAGGCTGCACCTCAAACACTGTGTTCAGTTTCAGTACAGCCCCTCACTGTGAGGAAGATATTGAGGTGCTGGAGTGTGACCAAAGGGCAACAGAGCTGGTGAAACAGCAGCAGCATAGACCTCATGAGGAACAGCTGAGGGAGCTGGGGCTATTCAGTTTGAAGAAGAGAAGGCTCAGGAGAGACCTTTTCCACTCTCTATAACTACCTGAAAGAAAGCTGTTGTGAGGTGGGGGAAGAACAGGGGAGGTCAGTCTTCTCCAGAATAATTAACTACCAACCACAAGAGGAAATGGCATCAAGTGGTGTGAGGGAAGGTGCAGGTTAAACATTAGGAATAATTTCTACACAGAAAGAATAGTCAAGCATTGGAACAGGCTTCCCTGGGAAGTGGAATCACCATCTCTGTCAGCATTCAAGAAATGTGCAGATGAGGCACTTACAGACATGGTTTAACAGGTATGGTGTTGAAGTGCTTACAGTTGGATTTAATCTCAAAAGTCTTTTCTATCACTGCATAATGATCACAGTCATTTCTGAAAACCCAATCTGTTTCTGGCATTGCTTAATTATTTTAATATACTCCACTATAACCGATGAACTATTCTCACACACGCCACTATTTAATATGTTTATAGGAGCATCAGAACTGTTTGCTTAAAACTGAACTTACCAGATGGAATATTCTTATCATCAATAATAAGATGAGCAAAAGGTTGCTTCTCAGGTTTACTTCTTTGGTATAGATCCATTGCTAAGCCTTGCATTGTAGCTAGAGATAAAAGAAATACATTAAATCAGAAAAAAACATGCTGGGAAAACAAATGGAAATATTTGTTATGTATAAAGCAGTGCCTACCTTTTTCTGGTCTTGGTGGTTCTCTTTTCATGACACTCTGTACTTCCTAAAATGAAGGAGAGAGCAATTACTTTTTTTTTTTTTTGTAATATTGCAAATACATTGCAAAAATTCTTTATAGTTTCTGTATTTGAATTAATTCTGTGAGCATAGTGAAACAAGGGCTTCTGAGACACAATTAAACAATGAGGCCCCAATTATTTGCAATGAAAAAGCAGAGAGGCGCAGTTCTACACAGTTCTATATTAACATGAAGTCACACTAGTGGCTGAGAAGATCCAAGGTCTGCATTTCATTAGCCATGAGGAAAATGAAACCTCCTCTGCCCCTCACATCCAAGCAGTTACAGGACAGGTAGCAAGAGAACTGCAAAGCTTTGCAATTCCTTGTGCAATCTGCCCCAAACAGCTGCAAGGCCTGTACACATCTCACTTCCAGTAAAGCACAGAAGAACAAATGGATTAAGGCATCTTCTCCAACTGGAACAGGTCAGGCAGATCAGGTGCCAAGACTTAGATGTAGGTATTTTGAACAGTAAATGAGTTTTTAATGTAAATGTTACCCCATACCAAGAACAGTCCTAACAGCTGACACAGGTTGCCAGCTAACAGCAGGCATTGCAAAAAAAAAAAATAAATAAAAAAAAAATAAAAATAAAAATAAAGCTTTCAATAATCCTCCTGTTTCCATCTTGGGGTGGGGGGAAAAATAAAACAGAGCAATTCTCAAAAGTCTAAGCAGCTCATACTCATTACAAGTTTGGTCATGGTAATATTAGGTTCAAACTTCAGTACTTCTCCAGCTTCTCCCTTAATTTTCCCCAATATAAGTTTCCAATCTGAGAAACAGGGATAATACTCTCCTTCTAGCTATTCAGATTACCTAGTACAATAAAGCTATCAAACATAAGCAGGAAGGAAACATTTTGCTGCAGAGTCGCTTTCTTTTTTGAAGCCCAAGCATTGTCCTGTGTTTTATGTCTTTATGTTGCAAGCATTGTTTATTCTCTTGCTAATTGAACAACACATATTCTCACTATGTCTCAGACATTTGGCCAGACTAGCAATGCTCTCCCACATTCTCAATCATTGAACTGCTTTAGAATTTGAAATTCTGCTTTGAAAACATCTCAGGTTCTGCCTTATGTAATTTTGTAGCTACAGTGAAACCTGCAATACTTTAACTGGTGCATTTATGTATTCTCACTTTCTCCTTTCAGTAGATGTCCGAATGTTAAACCAAAATGAAAAACCACAGCAGAATCCAAGTTGTAGTATGACTATTAAAGCATAATACTTTAGCAAAGACAGCTGATTTTAGAGATAAGAATCATAAGACACTTTCTGCTGTAGAGTTTAGGAGGAAAAGAAAAAGCAGAATTGCAACTTTAAAAGAAGCAAAGCCCGTGTTCACCACCCTCTAGTTACATTCATTTCCTCTCTCTGATCTTACTACTTCAATGTCTGTTCTAGGAGCATGAACACAAAGCTCTGTTCTGCAGAGAGCTGCAAATCAGCATTGGGCCCAAGCCACATTAGAGCTCGCTCAGCTTCATCAGAAGCAGGAGGAAGCATAACCGAGTACTAAGTACTGCCAGAAGTGGCAAAACTGAAGAGATATAATAATGAGGAGAAGACTGAAAGACATGCTCTATTCTGAGTTTCCTACACCCTACCTATTCCCAATCCTTTCACTAAAAAGAAGAGACTCCTGAGTTCTCTTGCTTTCTCAAGGGAAGTCTTATGGGGAGTAGAGTTTGCTTTTGTCTCCTCTCCTCCGAGGGGATTTGACAATGCACTTGCAATTCTAAGAAGACCTGTGTAGATGTTAATCTTCTATTATCTAAAGGCAGCTTGAGCAGCCAGAGTGGAAAGAAAAGCCGTGCTCCCTATGAAATCCTCTCTGAGCTGCTTCTCAGCTTCTGGTGACAATGCTGTTCATTTACACCATCACCTTGCAGGCAGAACTGCTGACCAGCAAGACAACCTCAATCCTCTTTATTCTGAGGCAGTTGCACCCAATCCTTCCTCTTCCTAGGAGTATCTCTTTCCCACCAAACTACCATGTTTGGCAAGAACTCTTCCCTTTCTTTCTCTAAAAGCTAGACTATAAGGCAATAAAAAAAATGCAGGTGCCATTACAGCAAAAGGAGAGTAAAAGAATAAGTCCAAAACTAACACTGAGAAGAGCTGGAGGGTGGCTCATGCTCAGAGGATCTTCTGTGCCAACAAGTAAGACATGGCTAACCTGGGGCTTCACAGCAGAACCCTCTAACGAGCCAAGTTCCCCAAGAAGAACCCCAAGTTCTCCAAGATTAGAGTCATGTTCTTCACTTGATTCTCTCCAGCTCAGTTATTTTTGTCATTCCTCTCTGTTCAGTGGCCCAAATTTCAAACAGGAAACTGAAAGAAATACATCAACTAGTCCCTAGAGAATAGAGATGGAGCTGTGGGTTTGCTCATAAAGAATGATAACCATATTTCAATGTGTCTCTTCATTTTTACTTCATTTCTTCCTGCAGTTCCAACATACCAGTATACAGTCCATTCCGGAAGAGGACTTAAGTAAGCCTCTGAAAGGCTAAGGAAGTCTTTTTAGTTCTATCTAGATGTCTAAAGATGGCCTCTTAAGGGGATTATAAAAATCCCCTTGTATCCCCACAGCAAGAAAATCAGATATTGGATTTTTCAAGCCTTCAAGATATCAACTGTCTTTTTAGATACCTGGGCACTGAAGCATCCCATCACAATGTGCAGTACCATTACAAAAGCAGGAACAGTTCAACAGAACCTGACATGAAGATGTTGCATGAGAACTGCTGACAAATTATCAGTGACATCTCTTAAGGCTTCCTACCACAGAAGCATGCACACTTTTAAGCTGTTATTTTTAGAGAAACTGTTACACAGACTCACAAAATTACAATTGTCAGCCTTAGTCAGGTACACTCGTACGCCTATAGCTGCATCATTTGCTTGCCTCCACCATGTCACCTTGCAGGCTTGCTTCCCACATTCCAACCTCTCTCATACAGCAACTTGATTAGACTGCAAACAAGCAACCACCCAAAAAAAGTATGTTTTCCTTCTTCAGAAATATCAAGGGGTCTAGGGAAGTTGCTAATCTTCCCATTTTTAAAAACTGAAAAGATGCTTCAAAGCTTGGAAAAATGAGGAATTGCTCTTTCTCCTGCCAGAGAGCCTCAAATCCAATTAATATCAAGAAGAGAAGTATATTATCTTGCCGGAAATTCACCAACCCAAAGAATGACAATCAGGAAATGAAAGTACATGAACCAATATTCTGCAGAAGAAAGCTGAGATCAGTACTACCACCTCTATTCAAATGAATAGTTCGTAACCCACAAAGAAAGGCATATAAGGCTATGTGATCAAAGCCATGAAATTTAAAAACCTTTAAAATCACCAGTGACATGTTGACTTTATTCATACCCATGTGCATTTAGAAAATCTGCTAAGTATATAGCTCTCTTTACAAAGCTGTCCTGGAGGTCTAGCAAAAAGCACTCAGTTGACATGTGGGAGACCAGCTTAAGCCGGAACTCACCAGGCTGCCAGAGGCTGGGACTACCGCCAAAAGTTACTTCATGAATCGATTCTGGGTATGTTTGTCGTTCTTTCTACTTCAGACTCATAATTGACTTCATAAGATGTGTGGTTAGTGCATCTGGGCTGCCAAAGGGATTCTAAGGATATGTGCAAAAAAAAAATTTAGCATAGACTAGCAAAGCATATAATTTGTCTGCTTAAACGCTTTTAGGCAATAAAGTATTTTCTACTAAGCAAGGTACTGACCAGCAGTATTTTTATCTGGGAATGTGTTGAGAAATTCAGCACTTTCTTCATAACAAAATTTTCAATTGGTACATTTGTAGGATACAATGTTCTGAGACCCCACCTTGCAACCTTGCTTCACTGGTTTCCATAAATGGTAGACTTTGAAATTACTCTTAATTTAAACACAAATCTACAGGTGTGCCAGGAAAACTGACGAGAACCAGCAGAGTAAGCTAAAATCTGCAACCAGACCATAAGCTAAAGAAAAAAAAAAAAAAAAAAAAAGTTGTCTATTTTCATTTCCTGAGCAGCTTGAATTGTCAAAGTCAAAGATTGGGAAAAAAGAAAATCACAAAACCCAAACTGTATTTCAAAGTGTTCCATTTCAGTCACCTCATGTTTTGCCAATCCAAGTAGGGATACCTGATTTTACCACACACACGGGTTAGATTCTCTTACAGGAACAAAGCAAAGAGCAGAAACCTCTCTCCATTCCCATCAACTGTGTGTCCTCAGATAAAAGACTAGCACAACTGCACACAAGATTCAGCTGTCCCTCTTCCCTTAGGTATAGCACAGCCAATGCAAGGCTCTGATGACAAAACATGATAGAGTACAGCTTTGTCTCAAAACCAGCACTTTCACTTCTGTCATATATTTCTGATACACTGCATCTGAAACAATGCAAATACATTCCAGGCACGCAGCCTTCTATCCTTCTTCAGATCTGTCTCACCAATATATGAGGCCAAAGCAACAAGGACACAGCCCTGGCTGCTTAATACACTTTGTTGTATTCAGAGGGAATTTGGGGCCTGATTACTTTGGCAAGAGAAATTTTATTCTTCTCAAACTGATGGCCATCAACCAAAAACATCATCCCTACTCACTACTTATCTTAGCCACGGACATTGCAGCATTCAATTCCTATCCAGAGTGGCAGGATATGCAGCCTTCACTAAAGCCAAGGCTTTTGTTGAGTAACCAGAAGTGAATAACGGGAATATAGGGCTTCCCATCCCCTTACTGTAACAAGCTCCTTACACTGTCAAGGGAGTTGCATGTCTAGGACATGCATACAGAACAGAGAAATAGATGTAGTGAAAGAGTCTAGAAAATGCAGGGATAAAAACCCTGCAGAACTGAATTATTTTCCTGAATTTTTCAAGGAAGTGAAAAGTGAAGAGGGCAAGACAAATTCTCGGGTTTCTTTACATTTTGTTCACAGAAACATTCATCCCTCAGGATTTTATATTAAAGGCAAATGATAACACAATCAAAGCACCATATAATTGAAGTACAATTCACTCTGTGCAAAGTGAACTCAATAATAATACAGTTGAACTGAGTTCAACTCAATAATAATACAGTTTCTTTTACGAACAGGTACAAAGTATACAGTAGCAGTGGAACTGGCAGACCAGGAAAACCAAGTACTACAGCACATATTCAGCATTTAAATAGCCTTATCTTCATAATTAGCACGAAGCATTATTATAAATGTCCAAATAGATCAAAAATAATAACTGTCAGCAATCGGGGTATTGTGAGAAGCATATTCAACCAGTCCAGGTTTGCTTCATTAGGTCTGCTCTCTATTTACTTTTGTTATTTTTGCTTTGGGAACAAGTAGTAATCCTCAGCTCCTGGAAAAAGACTGGTGCAGAATGTTATCATGTTATGGTAAAGTAGTTCTGTCCATGTGGAAATGGTCTGCTAGGAATAGAGCTGGCAAAATATTCCAAAAAGAAAAAACTATCCTTCAGCATTCTAATCTGTTACCATATGGCATAAAAGGGGTGAGAAGCAAGAAGAAACACAAGCAGACACTATCCATTCTGTTCTTCAGGCAATATTTTACATGCTAATGATCCTAACTAAGAGTTGTCCAAAACAGTCAGGAGACCAGTCTGAAAAGTGTGGAACTGTCCTTCTTTGCAAATATCCAAACTGTTGGAAAACTTACATATAGATGCTAGCACAAAAGACTAACATTGGAATTCACTCCAGTGTTAGAATGGGTAATTGTTAAAATGAATAATTTTGTTAAAAATTAATAAAAATAGTTTGAATTGGTTAAGCACTATCACATGAGCAAGCACAGTATGATCTCGGATGCAACTCCAGGTATTATTCAGACTCTGGAAAACACTTTCTAGAACTTACCTTTAAATACAAGTGTTGGAAAATTTTAAAAAGCTTGACAGGTGCATGAAATAAAGGGAAAACAGTGTCTATCTAGCACTTACATTCCGTACAGCATTTTGGAGAGCCTGTTTCATACTTCCACATGAGTCAGGTATTAACTTTGCTTCTTGATTTTCAAATGAAGACTCTTGCATACTTCCTTGGGCTCTTAGAAATGTTCTGACACAGTGTGCATCCTCTTTTGAAATTCTATTGGGATCCATCTGAAAAAAATATAAATACAGTCATAGTTTTAAGTGTTTGCTCAACAAATATAAAAAAGCATTTAAGTCAAGGAGAATTAAACCATCTACAAGAACTTAACATCTACTTAAGCTCATTATCTAGATTTTCAATGTTAAAAAAACTTCTATACAAGGAGGTTTATTTCAAGAATGAATTATCTGCTGGAGCTCTCTACTTCATTAGCCCAGACTGAACACCTGACTACTAAGTTATAGAAGATAAACTCCACCTTTATAGCAAACTTGGTAAAGTTGAGTTTCATTTTTAACCAATTGTGCACAATCTCATGAATATTTTAGCAAGCAGCATACATAGCCATAAGAACTTTAGCCTGCAAATTGACACACAAATGCAAGTGGGGCAAGTTGAGAGATATATCTAGCACATCCATTTTAAATAGGGAAAACCAGAAAAACACACATCAGTTAACACCAAAAATATTTAATGGGCAAAACATACTTCTGAGTGAAACAGTCCCCACAATAGCACAAATTCAGAAAGCCCAAATTATGATAGAGGTGTAACTACAAGATACTTCTAGTGAAGAACCTTTGAATTAATCAAATACTCTACTTCTGAAAGACATGCTTATCCTATCAACTGGATGAATTAGAATGCTGCATATTCTAAACACTTCTGAATTTCACCTTCTTCCTCTCTTCCAGAGCCTTACACTCAACAATTACTGATCATTTTTTCTTTCATAAACAGCTTCTTAGTAATTGTTCTCAACCTGATTTGATTCTGCCTTTATTTCAGGTATTAAGGGTTGTGTTCTCAAAATCCAGTGTTTGCTAACAACATCAGCTGCTCTAATATGACACTTGTTTCTACCTCTGTGCATAATGCAAGGCTGAAGAGCCACCTTATATTCAAGAGTTACAGAAGGTAATATATCACTCTCAGTCAACGAGGAAGTATTAAGCCATTACAGAAACTGCTTGACCACTATTTGCTTACCTTTAACATATGACTGAACAAAACAGAGTATCAAAGAAAGTTTTGCAGGATCCTAAACACCCAAAGCATATCACATATTTTATCATTGACCCTACACGTACATAAATGCTATTCCCTAATCCCAAAAGAGAAGCAAGTTAAAAGCAAGCAGTTAGGATTACAGAAGTGATCAGAATTTAAATCCACATCATGCAGGCAGCCATCCAACAGACACCACAGATATTTGCTACACAGTGGCCACAGCAGCAGCAACTGTTGCCTCCTCCACCAGCATCCTTCTGCTGAAGGCCATCCATCTGATCCATGCAAACCAATGTTAGCCCGCATGAGCTGCTTTAGTTGGTCTCAGTTATTCCTGCAGATTTGAAAGGAAACAGGTTGGGAAAGGTTCATCTGGAGATGAGAGGGAGACAGAGCTTTAAGCAGAGGGGTAACAATGACTAACAGGACAGTCTAGAAGCAATAACAGCTTCTTGGAATAACCTGACACAGCTGGATCCGAAGGAAAATCCATGTGCAGCTCTCTGAATTAAGCACTAAAAACTACACAAATAGCCTCTAAAAACCTATTCTAGTGAGCTAGTGAAGCTCTGTAGCAGTTTAAGCTGATCTAAAACAGCATCTCTAGGCTCCCACTCTTTCCACCATGAAATCCCATTCCTCCTTTAAAAAGAGAAGGCTTTTTGTTAGTCTGGTTTCTTGAAGGATTAGCAGCCTCAAAAACATCCTTGCAGAAATCAAAAGCACTAGAGATATTACAGGGATAAGCATGGGAATGAAGGAGCATTAGTTTTAACTAATGTAGAACTACCTAGAGCCTAGGTAGAGCCTAAAACAGTGTCCCTGGTGTCCAGAAATCCCCCAAAATGAGCAATTAGCAGAAGAGGAAAGAAAAAAAAAATCAAGCACAATATAGTTACCAATAGCTGTTAAGATGCAGAGAAAGAAAATACCGAGTAACCTGGATTGGAAAGCACCTCTGAAAGTTTCCAATCCAAACCATACTTGGCATGAAGCATGGCCAACTAAGTTGTCAGCTTGCACAGGACCTTCTCCAGTCAAGTTTTGTGTTATTTCTACTGACAGTGACTTTCAGTCTTTCTGGCGAAGCTGTTCCAGCATTTAACCATTTTCATGGTAAAAAGCATTCAATGTAATGAAATTTGGACAAGTCAGTTTGGACACCCAAAAATCATGTAGTGCAGTCTTCAGGTGTCACCCACCAGCAACCAAGCAGGTCAAACACTGTGCCAGAACAGCAGCAGCAGCTGGTACAGAAGCACTTACTTGGATGACAGCTTATAGACAGGAGGTTCAAGACAGAAACCCTGTCATATCCCTGTACCTACAGATAAAAGATCAAAGGCTTTAATGGAAACACTAACCAATGGCTTGAGCAGCTTACTCTGATACTGTGCAACGCATTCTGATATAGTTGCAAGTCTCCAGCAACTTAACATGTTTGACAAAATGATTCTTTGGTCTTGGGACTAGTTATCCTATCTGACCACCTGTATATTTTCTGAAGAATATTTATCACCCCCATATTTCAGCCATGAAAATTAGCTCACCTGTCCAAACAGGCACTCTCAGGAAACTCATATCTTATCTTTTTAAGAGACGCTCACTAAATTGCCATGGCTGTGGAGAGATATTACCAAGCACTGAAATGAAAACTGTGCGCTAAAATGAACAGCAGAAATACTTGCAAAGATACTTTTTGAAAATAACTACTGAAGACCCAAGGTAAAGTACTGGAATGGTCTACAGAGAACAGCTTGCAAGGCACAGAAGGTGAGTCTTTGGCAGGGAAAAAGAGACTTTTTTTTTTAAATGTTTCTGATCATTTTAGTTGTTTCTGGTCTCCTTTCATCTAACTCAGCGCAAGCAAAATGAACATTGCAAGTAAGAGTGGCCAAACTTGCACAACTCAAATCCCCATCCATCTATGACATTAGTCACTAGTTTACAGCTTCTACTACTGAACACAGTTTTCACAGAGCCTTCTGTTTTCAACTGGATTGCTGAGGATTTTTGTCATCTTTTACATTACTATCAGGTAAAATGCAGCACAGTTTCTCTCAAATATACATTGCTGCACTTTAGACAAGACTACATTGCACCTGTCATCGTGTTCTCCTACTTGGATAAGCAAAGTCATTTATCACCAGCTGCCAAGCTTGTCACCTCACCGCTTACTTCCCTCTCAAATCAATTGACTTGCACTTAGGGGCAGTCAAAAAGTTAAGTGTGCCATTACCTATCTCACCGGTCTCTAACC
>JAUBOD010000876.1:1760124-1778108 GCA_032353885.1 Nothura maculosa
GGAAATATTCAAGCAAATATTAAAATCAAGGCCGATTAATGTTGCCACATACTATCTGGCCTCAAGCATGCATTCTCCTCCAAAAATCCAAAATTCTACAATTTATATACATATTTATAAAAAAGGATTTAGGCTAAAACTATTGGAGATGAGAAAGGAAAACCTCTATTTGAGAATACTTAATGAAAAAATATTCACTGAGACAGTCCATTTTTTTAAGGTAAAGGCAATCCTAGTTAAATGCTTCCGCAGATTACAAGGCAGTATAGCATGAAGCAAGAGTCAATTTTCCAGGCAAATAAATCCCAAATAAAGACAACAAATAGAACTAAATTGTCCTGAAAGCTGTAGTCTTTGGGCCAAGGGACTGTGAAACTCAAGTATCATAATTTTGCATTGAATTACTTCGAGTTGTAGATTTTGCTGTCTTCAGTTTCTAGTCATATTGAAAATGTACTTTTATCTCAGGAGAAGTCCAGGTGAGATATGCATGGGTTCTGGCTTCAAGGTTTAGACTCAGAGGTAGACACAGCCAGTAGACCCAAACCAGCTGAAGAAAAGTAATTTATGGTTGCTGTTGCCTCTACCGCAGGGGTCACCACCCACCAGATGCTTTCCATCTGTTAGTGCTTGAATATTTGTAGACAAGCTACAATTTGTATTTTTACCACTATCCGTGAAGCATAACAAAGTTCTTCATACTTATTGCAGAAATTTAAATTTTATCTTTGGAGTTCAAAAGTTTACGTTTCAGGTCTATCTCTCCCTGGAGTTGTTTCTATAAAACAAACAACCAAACAAATAAA
The DNA here is from genome assembly GCA_032353885.1 of Nothura maculosa. Classification (NCBI taxonomy): domain Eukaryota; kingdom Metazoa; phylum Chordata; class Aves; order Tinamiformes; family Tinamidae; genus Nothura; species Nothura maculosa. Next base: position 1,760,931 of record JAUBOD010000876.1, read on the forward strand.
AATCATAATGTGCAGAATATGGTCCTAAGACTTTCTTAATGCTTTGAATTTTGACCTGGCTGTTGGGAGTTGGTAATGCAGGGAAAATCAGCTCTCTTTAATACTATACTTATGAAGAAAAAATAAAGAGGGACAGGGATAGGGGGGAAGTCAATGCAAGTCAGGACAAGGCAGATAGAGATGAACTTAGAGGAAAAGATGAAAAAGGAAAAGGAGAGAAAAGAGCAAAAAGGAAAAAAAGAAGCAAGAAAAAATAGAAAAGACGAGAAAAAAAGAAAATAGACATTTTTAGCTAATAATTTTTAAATGGTGCTATTTTAAAAATAATAAATTGTTTAAATGCTTTCATTTATGTTTAAATCAAATTTCACTTACAGCAGCAGATTTCTGTATTGCTAATATTTTGCTGCAGAGCTTGCCACTAAACCAAGGGCAGCTTTCCAACAGACCCCTCACTCTGCCGCAAATTGCACAACAACACAGGCAAACATAAATAATGCATCTGGAAATACATGACATATTTAAAACCTGCAATCAAAGAGAGCACAGTGAGGAGCCAAGAACTCTGGTACAGGATCTACTGCATTTATATAGCATGGACCCTTTGCCCCTGAATACAATCTGCTCAGTACATGCTGGAAAACCTCACTGGGCCAACGTTTCATTCCTGATTGTCCTCGGCAGGGATCCAGTTTTAACCATGCTGGCTTCAGTCAGAGAGATGACTGAGGGAAGATGGACAAATTCATCCATTGGTCTGAGGGCCAAAAACATCTGCTGGAGTCACAGAGTTGCTGGTTGGCTGAGTTCACATAAAGGAAGCCCCGCTGGGACTTGGTACCCAGCTCTTTCTAGTTTTGAGGGTTGCCCTTGAAGACCGCAGCGTGTTGCTACCTAGGGCAGGAGAAAGTCAAACCAACCAAGAAATTCTGCAGTCCCTGCAGTGTGACAGAGCCCAAGTGCTCTTGGCTAAATATCAAATACATGCTAAAATATGGAAGTATTTAAGAAATCCGCAGGTCACACACAGCCCCAAAGCTGAGCTCAATCCACTAAATTAAAGGTTTCAAATGTGCAGAGATTGCTAGTGCATCCATTTGGGAAGATGTGAGCATGGGTATCAAAGTGATGGACAGCAGCACAGGCACAGCAGACAGACAAAAGGGGCAGCTTTTCTGTTGAATTAATGGGACCCAAAAAGATTGAAAATCAAGATTAAAAAGGAGGATACAACCTGCATTAGGCAATCTTAAGAGGCTGTGTCTTTAATAACACAGTTCCTTATCCTTGATATTTGCTAAACATCTGCTGTGATTATATTTAGTAAGAGTATATTTAGTATGAGTGTAATATTATCTTTTGAAAACAATAAGTTATATTGAAATAACTTGCTATTCCACATATTTCTGTATTGATTAATGCATAAAAATATTTTTCTTTTCAACTTCTAGATCAACTTAATGTTAAAAAGCAATACATTAAGCAATTAAACTGAAAAGCTACAGACTGTGACCTTGTATCAAACCTTACAACTGAATTTAGCCCCTCTCTCTGATGACTAAGAGGTTGCAATAAGCCTTGTCCTTGTGGTATAACTACTGTTTCCTAGCAGTCTGCTGTAACTGAGTCATCACAAACACTAGGCAATAGATGAGTGAAAACTCTCTCCCTTCATTTTTAATTCTCATATCAATACATAAGGCACAGAACCTTTTAAAGCTTGTTCCCTGGTCCAAAGTCTATTTAAATAAGTGTGAGTTTTTCTGCTGATTTACTTGGTTTTGGATTGGACCCATTACTCTTTTTTTGTATAATAATGAAGGTTAAAAACTGTCTCCTCCCATTAGCACTCAAAATATAGCAATGTTTTCTTATAGTTATCATTATAATTGCTCTTGCATTGAAAGTCAGGAGCCCCATTAGCATAGAAATTATGGGAAATAAATATGCAGTTATAAATAGTAGAGTCTGTTCCTGTAAAAATATTGTCATGTGTTCAACTGAAACCCACTTGTTCAGCATATGTGTAAGTGCTGCAGACCTTAAAAGCAAGGCTTGATTTACATTTTATGTATGTATTCTAAAAACTATTAATCAAATATTAACACCATGTCTAGCTGACTATGTTACAACCTTTGCTAGTTGATTTATTGGGTATGCAGTAAAAGCAGTAGAAATGTCAAAATTATGATAGGATTTTTTGGCTAGCTATTGATCAGTTTTGTATTCTCCAATATCTCTTGTCATTCAAACTTGTACTTTTAATTTGAGTGAATTTTGGGAAATCAGAGTTATAGTGCCTTCTGTAGAAATGGAACTACTTTTTAATATCACAGAATGAAAAGATTGAAGAGACATTTGGCAAGAGTTTTCAAATGTTTTTACTCTTCAAATATGCTATTAGGAGATATTGTTTTGTTCACAGACATATATTGTCACCAAATCTTTGTTCTCATGCTATGACAGAGGCAGTTACACTGAGTTGAGCAGTGAGTTTTAGAAGTGCAGTTATGAATTCTCATTACATAGTTCTTTTGAGAGAAGTGTAGAGACAGACGATCTTGCCTACCTTTTGTATATGTTACTTGTTTAACAAATATATGGGGAAAAAATCTCAGTTTACTGACCTCCTGGCTAAATATTTAAACAGTGGTATATTAACACAACAACAAATTTTAAAGATACTGTTCATTTTATTTCTAATTTATTTCTGTTCATCTAATTTCTATTTTATTTCTAAGATGTCTCCTAAGAACTACAGTCTTAAATTCTGAAACATAATGAGATAACACTATGTTTTGCCTGGTAAGAACTCAGTAATGACTTCAGCATATAATTCATATTATTTAAGTCATATGCAACATCTATATTTTAAGCAGTAAGTCAGCTCCTTCAGGCTGTATCAACATTGTGTTGTATAACATTGTGGCAGGAATACAAGCAGTTTTTGTTTGAAGCTACCATTTAAATTTTCACCAGAGAAAAAGAAAGTAGTAATTTATCTGTGGAAATAAGATGTTTCTGAATATTACAAAATAACCATTATTTATGGTTAACTATATCAAGAACCTTTACTAAACTTGATGTGAACTTGTACGATTCTTCCAAAGAATGTTTGTAGTCCATTTTGTATGACAACCATAGCCATAATCTGGGGAAAGTAGTATAAGTGAATACCAGTATTCAGTACTGGTAGGATAAGCTCTGTGTCTTACTATTTATCAGTTATATTTATAATGTTTAAATAATGAGTGACTACAATGAAGACACTGATCACATTCTCAAGGCATGAGCCTTTTGAACTGTAGCACACTGAAAAGCAGAGCCTCCTGGCAGCCTGATAAACAAGGAATCAAGTGAAGATTAAAGAAGCCCATTAAATGGTGGTGTAAATTCACTATGACACTCCAACGCAAGTCAAAAGCATACAAGAGTTATCCTCATCAACATTGCTTTTTGTCAAAAACAAAGTCCAAATCTTATTTGCTTCTTCATGGTTTAAACACAAATGAATTGATTCTTAGATCAAGTTCTTTATCTTTTCATAGATAAAGATCTGTAGAGTCAACGCTGGTGGCTGGTAACCGGAATAGATGCGTTATTTTGAGTGTGGGCATGTCAAGTGCTTGTTTTTCCAGGGCCTAGATTCAGAAAAAAAAGAAAGAAAAAAAAGCCAGTTGCACTTAAGAATTAAGTCAATGATATAAGGAAAGAGAAGTTCCTGTAAAAAAGAGATTACATCAGGCTTTCATTTTTAACATGACCATGATTTCATCACTCTGTGGTTGGCCAGAGAGATCGCCAACATTTCAGGTAATTAACACTGTTTTTGTCACTTCATAAAATTGTTTGCAAATCTATATTTACATAATTGCTTCTTCAATCTGCAACAGAATCTGGCACAGGCATGCGTCACAGAGAGGGCTGTTTTTAGACCCGTTCATTGTCTGGCCTCTGGCTGTAGTGAAATACAAGGTTTTACCTTCATCATCTTAATTAGTTGACCCATGTTGTGTTTTTCTACAAGCTTGAAAACAATTATCTACTGTTTCCCAGTAACCAATATTTAACTTTAGAACTGACACACACATTGCAAAAGAGATTGCATTCTGAGCTTGAGAATAGTATTTATTTCAATATGGATCTGTTTTCTACACTCACTGATAATAGCAAAATTATATCTATGTAATATCCATGAATCAAGCCAATGCATTCCTGGCCCTACTGCCATCTGACCCTACAGTCATCTGCCTATGCAGCATTAAGTCAAGGATCAGAGCATTACTTAGGTGCTCAGCTTTACTTTTACTTTAATAATGACTATATTTTTATTTGAAGAGAGACATTGAACAGTGAGGTACCATGTATTTATCGCATTGAGCCTCATCCCTCTCAAGGTCTGCAGACAAGTGCTCTGAAGTCCTTGGCCTATGGTGAGACCACCAACATGGAAAGCACAGCTTTGGAAAGATCAAAGTCATCTCATCTAGGAAATTGCGAGCTATTCCTTTTTCTCTTTGAAAATCTATTGTGAATGCTGAAATCATGTTCTTTTTACAACCCTAATGCTTCCTTAAAAGCAGCTATAGAAAGGACATTTGAGCCTGTGGCTACTGCTTTCTATGTGCATGAAATACTAAACTGTGAGTGCATAGGGACATCTGAGAACAAGCCTTCTCAGAAGTAAAAAAACAAACATGCCTTCGGTCTCTATTGGTAGTACAACAGGTAATAGTCACTTGGCATCAAATTTAACCTATTTTCATGGGTTTGCACTTATGAGCCAGTTGTGTTTGTGAATGTATCTCACACTCTCAGAAATCCTTGACAGTCTTTCCACTAGGAGTGACAGGAGACACATAGAATCCGTTAGTAAAGAATTCATTTTCAGTCACCTCTTCATTTTTGAGCTGTTTGTTGCAGACTTGCCTTTACCAAACACGCTTTTTAAGACACGCAGAACGTCTGACTTCTAGCAGCAAAGCAAGATGTTTACAGGCATTTCTGCCCTGTCTCATCCCTTCGCCACCACCCTTGCACTTCTTTTTCAGGCACTCCTGGAATGTCTGCAGTGACCACAGATTATCAGACCCAGCATAGCCTGTTTGCTCTGCTCCTCTCACCATACGGAAAATATATGATGAGATTCGGGTGTGCAGCGAAGCAGTAAGTATATGAGTAGTTGCCATGTTGCTACTAAACATTTTCTCCATCACCAGCTGCGATGGGGCCTAGATGAAAGGCCATGAGGGGGTAAACGGCACATCTGTTTATTTGTTCAACGTGTTTGGTATGTTAGCTGCTCAGAGAGCTCTCTCAGACCACTTAAGCAATGGTCAGACCGCTTCCCGAAACTAACTCCACATCAGGGTGATGGAGGCACGTATCAGAAATTTGTTTTAGAAAATGGACCAAGTAAACAATTACAGTTGAGTATAAATTACAGAGCTACTTCTCTTTGAAGTCTTATCGTTCCTCTTGTTTTCTTCTCTCTGTTTTTTTCTGGGAGGAGCAGGGGAGTGGAGGCGGTAAGGCCAAGTAAAGGGTCATCTATTTGAAGGGGCATGAATCAGCCATGCATGGACCCTTTTATGTATTTTGGATAAAAAAGTACATTTTAACTTTTTTTTTTTTTTTTGTAAAAAGTCACTTACTCTACTGATAGATGTGTAGCTACTTCTCATGGAAAATGGAGGATTAAAAAAGAAAAGCATATCAACAAAAGACTAAATCGAAACATACTTAGAAGGTATCCATATATAGTCCATCACTAAATGTTCAAGTGTGTAGCCCACATATAGATATTTAGAGGCATTTGGTGTTCCAGCCTGAACTCCATTTGCTGGTCCACAGCTATTCTCTAAGCTTTGTGTCCTACCTCCCAGCCCTGCTTGGATGTCTCAGACACGACAGGGCATCTATGTTTAGGTAGCTGAATCCCTAAGCCACAAGTGTTTGGTGTTCAGGTCCAGACTGTAGACACCTAAATATATTTTCTAAAGTAAGTGTCTCCATGCGAGCCAAGTGTCTGAGCTCCCATTATAGTGGATGGAGACACTTGTCTCCTCTCAATACAGACAGTGGAGTCTGGAGAGCTATCCCATGCTCTCTCAAACAACCCATCCTCAGACACTTGTCCTCTTGATTCCTTGGTTTGCCAGAGCCAGGCTGCCAGTCTACAGTCAGGGGGCAAAAGTGATCATGAATCCTGGTGGCACCTGCAGAATTCACTTAAATGCACCCTAACTGGACATCTCACTTTAGATGACAAATACAACCGTGCTAGTTTGCAGTACCAGGTGCTAAAAGATGATAAATGCATACCATTAAATGTGTACAAAAGCAAAATGTTAAGTGGTTAAGAGGAATGGCTTTTTCCTTGTTTTACTTACTAGAGAATTAATTTATATGGTTCATATATCAGTGTAGCCACCTGAAATTAATGTGAATGCTAATGGTCAACTCCTGCATATGGTGAATCACTTCATCATTTCTGGTAAATTTAATACACTTTTCACATAATTTGACAATACTCCTAATACATTTTTACTTAATCTGTTTTCATTTTCTTTGCTTTTTTTTGGATTAAAGTTGCTTTTAATGAAAAGTTTGCAAATGTTATAATGAGGGTAGGAAAATTGTTTTGGTTTTCACTTTTATTTTTGTTTTTGTTCACCACATTTAAAAATCTTAAATCTCACATTTGAAAGGACACTGTCTACATCATTAGAAAATAGCTAAGGATTAAATTTTTAAGAAGCCAATAGAAAATATAATTCAGATTGGAGTGGGGCTACTCTGCAAAACCTGTAGGCTCTAAATCCGTTACAAACAGCTGTTACTATTAACATTTCTATTAAGATATCCTTCTTCTAGGATATTAAAAAATGAAAATTGGGGACAAACAGCCAAAATCAATTTCATGATACAACTGAACCAAAATTTCTTTAAAAAACCTGTTTGTGATATGCATTCAGTTTCATTCAAAACTATGTCCACTGTGACCACTGAATGGATTGCTTGGGTTTTTAATTCCAATATGAAATACTCTAGTCTATTAGAAGACATTTTTTTAAGATATGTATATTTTATGACATGAGTTTTCGCCATGAGCAAAGTATCCCTAGCTGAGGTCAGTCAGGCACGGAAGGAGAACCAGGCTGCGAGAGTCAATGCCCTGCTCGAGCAGCCAGGTCCTGTCTCAGCACTGGGCTGCACACAAGTATAAGGGGAGATCAGTCTCTGAAAAAATATTGCAAAATGATTTTTTTGCCTTCTAGTTCAAAGTAGCATGTGTAAAAGTACATTTGTACTGCATATACATTGTAATATGATGATATTGAATACGTAGGAAATTAATAATTATTTTGATACTACTTCTGTTTTAGAGTAAGTTTTCCAGAACTCACTGTTGCAGTATTCTTTTCTGCCTACCATGTGCAGAGTTTAATCAGATAAACATAGATGCATTGGCATTAAACTGGAGAGGCAGATGTCCAGGCTGCATGCTTTGCTTCTCCTATTGCACCTGTCTGAATATACCCACTGAGTTTCTGACAGATGTTAAAAATATTGAAAGTCTTACAACAAGTTTGCACTGAATTACCAGCTGCAGGCTAGTTAGGTTTGCATGACTGTTAGCTCAACTTCCAGCACACAAATGCAATTGCAGAGTTAGATGTGGCTACATAGTCAGACTGGCTGCTTCCCCAGCGATAGCCAGTTCTCTGTTTATTTCTGAAAATAGTGTTAACTATCAGAATTAATTTTTTTTTAGTCATGCTTAATACTATGAGAAAAAAAAGAAACAGAAAGTGAGTAGAAAAGGCTTTGGAAAAATAGAGTAGTCTCAGCAATGTTTTACACATTAAAAATACATACTTGTAAATAAAAAAATACACATTCAAAGCACCTCTGCTAATAGTTTGCTGCCTGGTTTGAAGCAACTTAACCTTAAGGTGTGGCAGGCTCTGGAAACTTACTGTGACTCACTGAGTAATAACCAGCTACAACATAAAGCATCAGCCCACACACAATTTTCCAACCTCATTCTGTAAATCTTTCACTTGAAAAGAAAAATAAAACAATTATTTAGTTTGTTTTTAATCTTTGTTACAATAAGTAATACACTTAAGGAATAATATTTATTGAAAATGTATTACTGTATTAATGTATACAGTACAGTATAAAATGGAAAACATGTCTTTGAGAAGCTTGTTTTAAACTTTAAAATTCATTTCTTCATCTAAAATTTATCTTAAAGTGATGTATAGCATTTGTAAGATAGCATGGAAAAATAAATTTGCAAGAACTATGATATTATTATTAGTGACAATAAAGACAGAATTGGACACAAAGAACTCTGAACTCAGAAAAATATATAGTATCTTTATCCATCCAGACAGAATAAGGACTGTGTTACACCCTCAAGTGAATAATCTTTGTTCACAGAAAGATTTCTCGTGATTAGAGATTCAAAGAAGAATGACGATACAGAAACCATTTTGACAGAATTTCACAGACAGAAATCAAATTGTCTGAGGAGAGAGAGAAGGTAGAAAGGAGACAAAGGAGGCTCTATCATCCTAAAATGAGTTCAAAATGTAGCTGGAGGCACCGCTGGACCTGGGAACTGCAAAGTGCTCCTAGGGTCTCTGTTCTCAGTAGGTCTGCCTTCACAGCTACATCTTACGTCCATATATTCATACGTGACTATAAGTGAAGAGACCACTCATGGTCAGGACAGTTCTCTGTTTACTCTACAATCACAGAGCTATTGGCAATGGGTGAGGTAGGCTCTACTTTTAATAAGGTTGAGAAACATGGCAGTTTTTATCAGATTTTTTTTCCTTTGGTATAGATGAAGAAAAAAATATCATCTATCATATTTAAATTTGTTGTGGCATTGTGCCCTTGTCTCCTAAGACAAAGGACCATGAAACAGTTTAGTAACTATCACCAAAGCAAATTTAAGGATTCATACCTGGAGGCAGATGGCTTCAACCTACACTGATGCCAATGAGTGTTTAAAACAACCAAAATAATTTCATGTCAAGTTGAGCTTGGGGCAGCCAAGGACAAGCTTTTGGACGCAGCTTTCTGTCCTGCACCTCTAAACATCTTTGCTGAGGAAGACAAGGTTGTTGAAAATGAATGTAAGAAATTATGAAAGGATGTCTTTGGCAACTCAAATCTCCTATTGAGAACAAAGCTCTTAGGAGCAACTGTGGAGTTCTAATTCTGCTTTTCTCAGTGAATTGGTTATCCCTGAGTGTATTTATTTTGAAAGTATTTTGGATATATTCAGCCCTAGTAATCTTTAGCTCCTCTGCAGATGCCAGGATGAACATAGTCACTTTCAGTTCCCACCCTTTCATCTCTCCTCTTCTGCCCACTTCTTCCAAGGTTTAGCTCAGCAAGGGTCATTTCCTTTCAGGTAGGAACCATTCCTCTCTTGGCTTGGCATTTGTGATGGATAAATCCTTGATTCCTGTCTTGGACGTCTCTTCTGCCAGTTTACACCAAATGGAAGGGATTAATCAGTGGCAAAAAAATTTAAGTCCACAAAGTTAAACGTCTTTTTTAAAAATAAGAGATTCTTAAGTCCAAAATCAACTGCCTAATTTTGGTAGGAAGCATGAGGTTGCTCCAAAGAGAAGAAGTAGTGAACCATATATTTGTGGCATTCAAATTGGTGATATAATCATGTAACTCCAAAACAGGAATAATTCACACTGCCAAAAACTACACTGTTATGTGCAATCCAGATGATGGACAGAGGTGGGATTAGTGGGCTGGGCATTTCTAATGATTGCTCCACTATATGCCGAGTGTGTAAGAAAAGTACAATTGGAGTCTGGCCATTTCTAGAAATACAGACAAAGACAGTATTTCTCGGGGTACATAAGGGTAAATATCAAACACACTAAGCTGTCACACTAATCCTTTTAATGTCAGTGTTCTCTTTTCAAAAATCACCAAAGCTTTTTCAGCTACGTGTTAAAATTACTAGAGAAATTACATGCTTAATTTGAACATGTACACATTGCCCTCTTACGTGTGTAAACCAGGTAAGGGCATGTGCAGAGCCCCTAAACCGTCAACAGGGCCACACAGGCAGGCAGCCAATGCCTGTAAATCTGCACAAACTGTACTTTGTCCTTTGGTCTTTACTACGTAAAGTGCTAAACAAGAAAAGAAATGCAAAAAAAAGAAAAAAAAAAGAGAGAAAGAAGCCTAGTTTTCCTAGCCTGTGGGATGACTCATGTAAGGCTTTAAAGATCAGGTCCCAGATGCAGCAAACAATGCCTGTTTTGTTTTTAAATTATATTAAAAGAAAAGCAACCCTAAAATTGTAGATGGCACAGGATTTTTCTCTCTTCAGCATCGCACTCCAGTTCTGTTTGTGGCCCTCTTGGACGCCTCCAGCTCCAGAGACACTGTAATTACCCCAGCCCATGTGATGTAGCCTGTGCTTTCCTCTGCCACACAAGAGAGGTCTTTTCCACACAGCAGTTTCCTAGCAGTATATTCCTTGTGTATTAAAGCCCATGGATTCCATGGGGAGTAAGTCTGCTCAGTACAACAGGAAAGCAATTAATCTGGATAGTTTTCCTGACTATATTTCTTAGGCCAATTTACTATAAAGCTTACACAAATACTGGCAGACATAAAGATAAGCCATTTTTGCATGCATATATAAATATGTATTTGCTAGGCATAAGACCTCTGCATGACAGCCCATTCAGTTTGAACAGTATCAAACTGCAGGTATTTGATACGTTGGAAAGTAATAAAATGAATAGTCAACACAGACTGTATAAACGCTTAAGAGAATAAACATGCAGTTGATGTGAAAATTGCTTTGGCAGAACATTATAAAGAGCCACAAGAATGGAAGGCAGTGATTGCAGGATTGAAAAATGAGTATTGTCCCACAGAGTTCCCCTTACCTCAGTCAAGGAAAATACCCCCAACAATAATAACCTAAAGTTAAGCAAGAAATCAAGAAACATGAAGAAATCATAGAACAGCCCACCCAGATATTTACTGATGGGCTTGATGGACAACCATTAGAGTTGGCTATCATTATCATGCACTGAAAAGTCTGACCAGAAATCCCCTAGAGGCTGAATTGTCTGACTGAGCAGGCAAGAATTCCAGTGCAAAAGCATAAGCATTTTTGAGCAGAGTTAGAATACAAATGGTTATATGTTTATTTTGAGAAATGCTATGCAACTATGGCTTGCAAAATTAATAAGTGTCTAAGAAAGGACGCTCATTATGCAAAAACTAGTCAGTAGGCCATAGGTCTATTGGTACGTAATATCTGGAGTTAGGTTAATGTATGTAATCTAGATGGGGTAGAATTGTGTGCATAGATAGATGCCATTCGAGCTTTTCAGATGAATAATTTTTTATCCTAATTTTAGTTTAATGAAAAATTAAGAAGAACTAAATAAAACTCTGAGTAATATTATAGGCACATGTTGCATTATTATCAATGAACAAATTAATCATGGTTGTTAAATATATCTATCATACATCACATTACTCAGCAAGGAGGTTTTTTTTGGAAAATTATTCTAAATCTGTGAGAGGCCAGCTGTGAAGAATCAAGTAAAATTAAACTTATTATGATACCAAAGGAAAAAAAAAAGAATGACTAAGAAGGGTTTTTAAAGGACTAAATAATAATATGATTGTATATTGCATGCATAAGTGCATACATAAATATGCATACATATAGAAAATGTCCAATTTAAGCATATGACTATTTATAACATGTTAATTTCTAAGGATCTGATTTTTTCAAATTTGCAGCTCCAGTGTTTAATACATTCATGAATTCGATCTGCAGTTGAAAGAAGAGTGAAAGCAAAAAGTGGTTAAGAACTGAAGGACAAACAAAAACATTTTTAACAACTTTTAAAGTGCAATCTTATATTTATTCTTTTCCAATTCAAAATAGTATTTTTATTTCAAAAATTTCAGAAAAAAATACATGAGGGGAGGTTCAGTGATGGAAAAGGGTACATAAGCATAACATATATAGTGACCCCAAATTATCTATTTATTTTTCATTTGTGTTTTGGCTAGCAAGCCAGAAGAACAAGAAGACAAGCCATTCTTTGCCCAAGCTTCCTTCGGACGCACATGCATGTTTGGACTGCTTGTTTTGAAAAGCTCTCCATAAATTCTGTCCAAGTGGCATTGTGGCTCGAGGGTTCCTAGAAGTAAGAGATAACAAAACACTCTTAGATCACCCGGTTCATCTGCCTTGCTAATGTCAGACAAAATAACAACAAAATAACAGCTCTTGCTGCCAGGAAGCTTCACTTACGAGCTACCAGTGGAATTTTATTTCACTGTTTCACTCAGCTCTATGCTGAGTGCGCCAGCTCGAATTTTTCTCTCCTTTCTGGATATTCCTCCCATCTAGCGATACACTGAGGCCCTTTACTGAAACAGCACTAGAATTTAGTGCAGACTCTCAAAAATTGTGGAGAAGGATCCTAAAATAATGAGACCCATAAAAAAAATTACTTTTAAAAACTCTTTCGAGTTTTTCTTATGCACCTTTTGACTTTAGGATTATAAGGTTCACATCTTTTGTTTGTTTATTTGTTTATTTCTATACAGCTCAAGTCTTGGGCATTTTTTGTTTGTTTTCATTTCCATTTAAATGAAAGCTGTGATTTTTTACATTCATTTGATTGAAAGATTAAAGCAATAAGTGAAAAAAAATGTGTTATAAAAGACCCACAGAATACTAGCAAGTTTTAGCAGTCCCTTTCCTATATTTCCTCAAATATTCCTGGATCACATAAGAAATATTGCTCTGCCCCTCTGAGAGATAATAGGACTGAGCTTATGGTTGATGCTGTAGACTTGTCATTTTCCTCCACATTTCCAATTCAGAAGGTTACTGCAGGCCTGATATCCAAGGAGAGGAGGAGACATTCACTGATCTATTGTGGGAATTTCTCTGCAATTCTGATTTTCCCAAAAGAGAGGACTCACTCACACCTGCATCTACCTAATCCCAGTTCTTGTATGAGCCATCAGTCTCTAGCACATAGCTAAGCATGTCCCATTTTTATTGAAGACTTTTATTTTCCTGTCAGAGCACAGCAGAAACAAGAGTTGAAACCTCAAGAGTTGCCACACAGTGAATAATTTTCTGGCAGTTCTATTCACATGGGTTTTCTCAAAGAGCTCTTAATAATCTTGAATCCAAAAATATTCCCATGAATTTTGACTCTTCTCTGAGATGGTCAATGGTTTCCATGAATTGCAGGGGATGTAGAGCCTGTTCGTAGACAAATCGCTGCTTTCCCAAACCTTTGAAGACAAAACTGGAAGAGCCTCCTCTCAGGAGGGTTGTCAACTCTGCCAGTTCCCGCTGGGAAGAAATCCTATCCCAACGTCTTGGTTAGGATGACTGTTCCTCACTTTAATACAGGCATTGCCAACAGTAGGGAAAAAGTCTGCAGAAAACCATGAGTGGATGCAAACTGGATCCAGAAGTGTGGAGCGAGTCACAGAAAAGACAGATTGAAAGTGGAGAGGGAAAAAAGAAAGGGCAAAAAAACCCCAGGACTGGAATAGCTTCTTTAAGGAGAGCTCCTAAAAGAAGCAAAAGTGGCACAATTGTACAATTTGTTAGGGACAGAACAGGACAGGCACAGGAGCTGTGACAGCTGAAAGACCAATGTAGGAAGAAATGACAGCTTTACAGTCGTAATTACTAGCTGGGAATGAGATCTTCTTTCCTAGAGAGCTGGCGTGGTGACAGTGGACCTGTGTGGATGCATGTCCCAAGCAATCTGTAGGCAGGCAGACAAACAACGGGATCTGTTTGTCCATTTATTTTTAATATAACAGATTCTTGGTCTAGTCCACCCTCTCTTAATGTCTGAGGGAGGTAATAACATTATAATATGATTTAGGATGCCTAAGTGGCAATTTAGGTATGTTTTAAATATCTGCATGAAGTCTGTCATTCAAAAGAGTCCAAAAGTATTTCAGTTGGGAATATTTCTCAATCTGGAAAGACAGACATCCTTGGGAAAACAACATTTTCCTTTCTGGGGATAAAAATGTATTTCAAGCTTTAAAATTATAATCTGGCATCCTAGTCTGGATAGTGTAGAATATAAGGGGCCAGAACAACTCCTCTGTTATAAAAGATTGAATCCAGATTTTTAAAGACTATCTGATGGACTGTAGTGACAATGATCATATTTTACCCAATTAAAAAAAGAAAAAAGAAAGAAGAAAAAGAACTTCTTGGTAACTGGAAAGTAAGTATTGATAAAATATCATTATGCATAGGAAAAATATAGGAAAAATCTACCGTGACTTACTAGTCAACAGAGAATTTCCATAAAGTAAAAGAGTCACCACTGAGGCTCATGTTATAACTTTTTGTCATTCTCCGCCTTCTGTTAGAAGAGATTAAATCAAGCTAGGAAATTGCCCTTCCTTGCATCAGAAAACCTCATTCACATACCAAAATGTCAGTGCACATCAGAAAACCCTGAATTGCGCAAAACCACAAATGGTCTACTGTGTATTACATTTTTACTATGATGAATTAATACATAGTGGTTTTCTCTATTTGTTTCCTGTTCAGAATCATCTTAAAAAAATACTATCATTTTGTTTATTTAAATTAATGAAGGGAATGATCTCGACTCCACCTCAACAGGATTTTAAGGGCGGTAATAGCAGAGATTAAGTCAACCAGCATTATTCTCAAGCAGCTCTATTTTTTTTTCCCTATCTCTAAAGTAAGCATATCCTTTAAGTGAGTAAACTGGAATTTGACCCACCATTTTTATCGTAATATATGTCAGCTTTTAGTGGCATTTGAAACCTTCTCAGGATCCAATTTATCCAAAGTCAATACTGGGAGGTCACTGGAAATACTTTTAGCAAAAGTGGGTAGCTATGGTTTACTTATGGTTTTCACAAAGCTTGTAGAAATAGTAAAATTTGACTCATCAGTAGATGAGGCAGCTCTTCTCTCTTTGTATATGAGTTTGTGTTGCTCTGTTTCTATCAAATTTTACCTGCTATATTTCTCAGATTAAGGACTAGCTGGGCAATGCAAAGAAATTCAAGAGAACATGCCACCCTCTCCCTATCAACAATGTATCTCCCTATCTCCATGTATCAACAAAGCTTATAAATTGCCTGATGGTGTGGTCATGTTTCTGAGGAATATGGAAGAACTGTGAATCATGTCCCACCTCAGTGTCGCAAGTGTCAGCCTGCATATCTGAAGGCAGCATTGAGCTGCACAGTTCTTGGCTTTCTACTCTGACCAAGCAGCAAGCTTTTTGGAATCCCAACAAAGCCTTAATCCCAATCCTTAATTCAATTTTGAGGAAATATTGGCCTTTTAAGGACAATGAACCCTGGAATTGTATGTCCTTAAGCCATATATCTGCCATAGTACCACCAGACCAGTCAGCCATTGGCAAGTGGGTGAGCAGATGGTAGACTATTTTGCACACATGTCAATCATCATACTTTTCTGTTGTCTTTATTACACTTAATCCACAGATGGCAGTTTATTTTGTCTATATACTGCAACCAACCATTGACCAAGCCTGTAGGCTGGGGGCTGCTTTTGCTTCTCACATGCAGAATACACACATCAAAATAAGGGCCTGTTTTGACAGTAGCTACTGAACGTTACAAATAATAGCAAAAGTATGACTGCTGCTACTATTTGACATGACCTATTTCCAGATAGGAAATGGCCTATCATAATATAATTGAGAAGATAACCCATTATTAACTCCTGTCTCCAAAACTTCCAAGAAGGCTGATTATATGGTTCACCCTGAAAAACTGCAATTTCAGTAGCATATTTGTTAGAGGCAATTATAATCTATACAGTGCTTCATAGATCTTGAACTATAATAGCTTTAGATGGAGTAAATGAGTTGTATGCCCTTGATCTCAAATGAAATGTGACACTATTATATCTTCAGAGGTTACCAACAAATCTCTTTCTCCTGGTTAAATAAAAGACAAATTGTGGCAAAGAGAGGAAAAGAAAATATTTTGAAACCCTATGAGCCCAGTTTTGCTCTGCCAGCCGCTATACAGACACTGGGCCTGACGTTGCCAGAGTCAGCACACCAGCTAGAAGTCTTACATTCAGTAGAGAGTAGCTTAATGATATAAACGGAAAAAAGTTTCCTTTCTTGCCTCCTTCAGTACATGACCCCAGCCTACAAGGGAGTCAACTCAGGTCTTTGCAGCAATGATGTTTAAAGATTTTTCTCATTAAAATTTTCACTCTGGCTTTATTCCATGATCTGAAAGGCTGACTAATTTCCTCTTCTCACATGGAGAAGCTTGAGCAAGAGAGGTGATACGCTGTGCTACTCTGTGGCTTACAAGGGCAATATGGAGATTTTTCCCTTTGCTGCCTGAAAAGGGTACAGTCAAAACCTACTCACAGGCACCCATTACCATGTTGGGAGGACAAAAGTGTCGTTCAGCTGGTGCAATCAACAATACATCCATTTGGAATGGACAGCAAGAGTCACACACCTAGGGAATATTTAAGGAAAGGCAATCTCTTAGAAAGCTGAGGGTATGATCTGCTTGTTTTAGACCCAGTAGAGGTTTAGGCATTTGAAAACAGGAATAGTAGCTGAAGCAGTCCTGGTCCATCCCTCTTGCCTTTTCAGGCCTTGCCCAGCAATGCACCATGCCCTCAGCCGTGCTGGGACAGCTTCTACAAGGCTACACTGGGAACCTGCTTGGAAATATGGTCCAGATTAAATACAACCTTAAAAAGGAAAAATGAGGAGCAGAAAGAAAAAGAGAATGAGAGAGGAATGCCTTAAATTGGTATTAACCCAAGGTGGTTTGTATCATGAAGGAACAGTCCCAGGCTGCCATTTTAAAGATGAGTCCTTATGATATGAGTCTCATATGATTAAAAAGGCCTCAGCATTGCTATGCTGTAAGGAATTGGTCAGAAATTAGAAAGGGAGGGAAGGGATGTTACATGACTCATCTTATGTGATAACTTTCAAGTGTTCTCACTAGACTACAGAGGTAACAGGGCTCGGGGGTTGCTACTGCATGTAACTCATTGCCGTCACTAACTGAGGATCTTTTGGCTTGGCTATTCATCTGTCCATTTTA
>JAUBOD010000876.1:1799483-1815399 GCA_032353885.1 Nothura maculosa
CAACCTACCCACCTTTCAGGCAAGACACGCACACATCATGTCCACCCACTGTGTAAGACCAGTTTATTCAGACTGATTATTAATGTCTTACTGGTTATTAATGTCTTAAAGCAGAGATGGGTGGACTTCTCGCCCCATCTCTGCTTACAGAATCCATGCAGTTCTTGACTTCATGTGACTGCAACAACTAGTTTTCCCTCCCAAACTCAGGATAGCAGGAGGGTTCTAACATCCTTCCTGGATGCTAATTTAATCCTGTAAAAACTATGCCCTCTACTGATGCACGAGCATGATTACTGTGTCATGCTCCACGTTCCTTCACACAGGCCCTGATCAAGGGCCATCTTCACGGTGTGAGCTGCAAAGAAAGAATATTCCAGAGAATTTACAAGAAACGACAGTTCTCTTGAAGCCAGTGAAATGTGTTTTATTTAAGCCACTGCTAAAACAAGGGCAAATTTAGTGCAACCTGGAGTTCAGAAACTGAAAACTGAATATACTGTTAAATTACTAAAATGGCAAAACTCGTCACCATTATACAAGACCTTCATATCCATTGAGTACAATTACATAAACATTTATAGTTATTCAAACGGCTTTTGGTATACAATTGCATCACTAGCTGGGCTGTGAATTACTGTAACACTGCACAAATAAGCGGCAGTTCCAGCAAATTATAATAAATTTCAGTATTAAATATTATTCGGACATTACAACAGAACAGAGGCCCCCTAAAGCTACAACTCCGGCTATACAACAGGAATGTACAGAGATGGTACAAAATAAAGTGACTACAGTGGCCGAGCTCCAGGCTTCTCTCTCCAGAGCCCATGCACAGTGAGAGCTGGACAGTAGTGGCTCTTGCTGAAAAGCTAAAACTCTTGCACGAAAAAGAAACTCATTCCCCAAACTCGTCATTGCAAATCACCTGTGTAAAACTAGCTCTTTTTTTGCGCTGGTGACAGTGTTTACTATGCACCGTGTTCCCCTCTCCACCTCGAAGTGTCTATGTATAGAAAAGGTCCCATATTAAGTTACATTAGAAAATGTAACGCTGAAAATTTGATATTATCTTTGGGAGACCTGATTAGTCTCGGAATGTGTGTGTTTAATTTATACAAGTCTTTTAATCTCCAAAACAAAAATGCAAATTACATTTAAATAAATGGTCTTATCTTTTTCCAATCCTCATTGTGAGCCAGTAGACAGTCATTAACTTCAGCATATGGTTTTGTTTTAGTAATGTTAAGGCTTCAAGCACACTTTTATATTATTTATGCACCTCCTTCTCCATGTTTAAAGCAGTTTTAAGTACGGTCACTTTTAGTGCTAGCATTCAGAGGGACTACGTTTTCAAAGTGCTTTTCCTCACACAACCTTACAAAGCATCTCAAAACACTTCCATCATACACCCCAAATGCTTTTATGAAGTGTTGCATAAAAGGCATTTTTCTGAAACCATGTATATTTTCCTCAAAATGGAAATTTTATTTCTAAGTCCTGGAGGGAAAAAAAAAAAAAAAAAAAAGAAATATGAGACAAATTCTACTTTATGGCTTTTTTATAAAGCAGATTTGTCTGGTTCAGACTGAAACTTGCCTGTTGTGTTTTTACAGTTGATCTACACTTCTGCATTTGGATTCGGGAGTTTTAAATAAATTCAGTAATGGTGTAAGTCAAAATCTGGTTCAACAAAAAGCAACTTTCTTACTAATGAGGCCGATAACAATAACTGGATTTAATCAGAATAATGCTCCTCATGAACTATTGCAATTAATAAATTCTAATAATTGTGCCAAGATGGTTTAATGCTTTTCCATTTTTGACATATGACAGGCAGCGCCTAAAGAATGCACATTTTACATTTTATAGAAAACTTCTGCTCTTGAAAATAAAAATCAAGTATTTTACAACACATTTTTCTTTAGTAAGTTTTGAAGCTCAGCTACATTCCTTCAAAGCCAAAGTCCTTCTTAATATAACACCGAGTTACATGATGTATTTTATCCAGTCTGAAAATATTCCTTTTGAAAAAAATAAACTTAAATGTAACTACTGCCTACTTGAGTTTCTCTGCAAGCTTTGAGAATTGCAATCTTCTGCTTTCCTTGATGAAAAGTGTTTAAGAAGATGAAAACAAAATCTAAACTTTATAAAATCTAAATTATCAAATAAAGCAGTTAACTTTATCTGAACTATCTCTATTCCTGATTTTTTAAAAATCAATATATTTTTGCACATTTATGCCTTCAATTTCTCTTTTGATTTTGGACATGCATAGAAACACTATAGTAATTCCACTGGATCTTTATTTTTGAAATTTAACTTTGGTGGGAATGTACGGGACAAAAACAACAACAAAAACCAGTTTAGCTCTGAGGCATTGTTCTTAATATTTTATGTTCTTGTCATTTAAACTTTAAACTCCAATTTAAATCTCTAAGTGCATTATTGCTCTGTTAAACAAAAGATGTGAAAAAAAATGTTTTTTTTTTTTTTTCTTTTCTATTACATCTGGAACATCCTTTAAAAGTAAAAAGAAATGAAACTGGAGGATGTAAAATAAACAAGAGACAGCTTTTGTACAATCCCTCAAAATTTGTTATTAGCCCTATCTTCCAAATACAGAAATAGAGAACTTTTTCCCCCCTTTCTCCTGGTGCTTAAAACATCATATTCCTACAGCAAGGCAGAACAACTTGCAATGTTTTCCATTCTTTCTTATTACATGGTATGTGTAGGTCTTTCAATCAGGGAAGCGATACATAAAGTAATCAACTAGGAGCATAATACAGAATTTTAAGTTAAAAGATTCAGGTTATATGTCCGTACAGGTGATATTTCATAAAAATAGATACATATATAAATGTATACATGCGTGGATATGTGTACGCACACATGTGTGCATATAAAAACTAAAAAATTTATTTTGAAAGTTAAAAATTTGGCAGGTTCAAGGCAGGATTCCTTTTCAAATCTAGGTGACAAAGGAAGACTAAAACATACCAGGCCTCTGTAAAAATACCTTTAATGATCAGTGAGATGCCTTCCTCAAACAAAGGCACTGTAACAAAGGTGCTATTGAGCGCTATATATCCTAATAATTTTGAAAGTGGGGCATGAGAATTGCATATATTCCACTGAAATTCACAAATAGTTAAGGACTCCATTTCTCAGGCTGAGATCCCAAGACAAGAGATCTACACGCCTATCCATAGCTTATATTTATTTGAAACAGCTATTAAAATTCTTCTATTCATCCCAAATAAGTGCCATTCCATAGTTCCCTTGCAAGCGATATTAAAAAGTCATATGAGGTGACAACGTTGTAAGTACTGGAAAGTGCCTTGTTCTCTCTGAGGATTAAAAAATAATTAAAAAAAAAAAAAAATCAAAAGCACTTTCAAACCACAGGATATGTAAAGATCCAGATTTCCTCTCCAATGAAAATGCGAGTCAGCAGCACTGGTCCAAACCTTAGACTTGAATCCTAAAAAGTTTTGATTAAAAGTGCCTTAAAAAAAAAACAGCAGAAGTAGTTAATGGGGAAAATTACTACAAATGGATTTTTCTTTTCTTTATCTCTTAGTAAATCATCTCTCTTCACTATCTCCCAGATGCTCATGGAGAAATAAAATTAAATTATCAGTGAAGAAAATGTATATACTGAGGCAAACATAAATAAGTAGATAGGTCAGAAGATGGTGAATATTCTCAAGAAAAAGCTGTTTGCTACTTTTAACATTTGTGTGAGACAAACATGCACATTTTTCAGACAAAATTAATGTAATGGAAACATTTACGCGCAAAAAGCTTTACGAAGAGAAAAAGAAAAAGCCATTTTAACTCCATAGGCAAGCTCTGGCAAACGTTGCTGAAGCCAGATGAAGACGCTACCACCAACTACCCATTCTGCCCTGCTGCCTGTAGTCATCCCTCTACAGTAGTCAACAGAAGGGAAAACACATTTCAACCTCAATGATTTCAGTGCAGAATCAGGCCAAGTTAAACTTGACAAAGGCAACTATGGAGCGACGATGACAGGCTCCTTGGGCCTGTCCCCAGTTCCTCCGCCAATGCTGCCCATGAGCAGGGAACACCTGGCAAACAGCAGGAATTTCTTCAGGGTCTGCAGCAAGAGCTCCCTGTGAGTGTTGTTAGTGCTACTGTGAATTTAGCACAGCTCAGAGGAGGAAAGAGAGCTGCCCTGGCACAGAGGAAACCCTGAATATCATGGTGTCACTTCCCAACTACTTGCACAGACAAGGTAGATTTTCATAAACCATTTCAAAGGTCTGGACACAGCAGTAAATACAAGTGATGAGTGGGTGGACAACACACATTTTGGACTGGATAAACACATCATGTACACAGCATCACAAAGCACAGCACAGCTATTTGGACTTTCACCTCAAAGCCTTTTAAATGCTGACAATTACTACAACATTCATCAGTTAGATTTTACGTTACGTATCCGTGTTGTTGTCTTTTAAAAGGGGAATGAAGCAAAGAATGTTGCATCTTTGGATTTTTTCAGATGTTTTCCAGAAGCCAACCAACCAAAGACTTATTTAGGATTTGTTCCCTATCAGATGCCTTCTCCATTATTTCACAGTACTTCAGCACTGCCTGCAAGAGATCTCCCACTTTCCAATCTCTTTCTCGCAGTCTTCTGGAAAGCTGAAGGAGAAACAGAAGAAATAAAAGAAAATATTTATACTAGCACATCCTAATTAGGAGTTTTAGAAGTTATTCTTGAAACATTAGCTCATAAGAGAGCAACTGTAAAGAGTTAATCATTAATCCCACAGCTATAAAAACAAAAACTTCCTCAAAGATCAAGCATTTCTCTTTAGGGCAGTTTTCACAGAAATTTCTTCTGGAGGGAGTGACATTTTCAAATGATGTGGTACCACAGGTATGAGGGCTGTGGTTCATCAAGACTGCAAAAAACAGGAAATTCTGAACACAAGATTAAGACATTTGCTACCGCTCCCATCCCAATAATGCACATATAAAAAGACAAAACTCAGTCTTAATAAAAGGATGTGGATTCTGCTTTCACAACATATAGTGTGGTTTGGGTGGCACAGATGCTACCCTCAAAGGAAACAGTGTCTTCAGAGTTAGGAAATTATAGCATCTTAGGGGAGAGGAAAAGGTAAGGATTAAGTTCAACTACTACTTGGAAACGGAGCTCGGCGTAAGGGAAAACAAAGTTTCGCCCAGGGGTTCATGCAAGTAACTTTCCCTGATTACGTGTCAAGAGTGGCTGTAAACAGGAGAAAACCTACCTTAAATCATGGATGAACTTGTCATTTTGCTTAAGAATGAAAAAAATTTTGGTTTGTTTTTAAAATGAATTACATCTATATATATAGACACACACGTGTGCGTGCGTGCGTGTGTGTGTGTGTATTTATTATATATATATTCTGGGCAGCTTTCTAAATAACTGTCAAGACTGCATTTAATAGGAAACTCACACCATATTTACCGCACTTATTTCTGGAACTGTGGAATTCTATTGCTTTTTATAGTCTTCATCATGATTCAGTGAAATAGATCCCAATTTACCAAATAATGAATTCTTAAGAACTCTTAAACCTGTCAAAATGAGATACAAAAAAAGTAATCTAAAGTGAAGGGAAAGACAATTTCACTCTGCTTCTTCTCCTAGGCAGTGTTCAGGCTGCTCTAGTGTCGATAAAGGCACAGTTAAATATGGCACGGATGGTGAACATATTTTAGTCTGTATTTTTAGCTGGAGAAGAGCCACTCTCAGAAAATATGTATAAACAGCAATTAACTTCTTATAGGACATACTTGAACAAGTTAAAAAAAACGCAGACATCTACTCTTATAGCAAATATATACTCAATATTGAAATGCCTTTCCAGGGCGAAAGAACCCACATATATTCCACATAAGCATATTGCAAAAATAACTGAAATCTGAAATTGCTTTTGTGAAGTATTTGTGAAATTTAAAATATACCACAGGAAACAAAAGCTTCGTTGTCGACAACATAGCTCTTTTGTAAAGAGCGATTGCTGGTTTATAAGAAAATGGCAATTAGTTATGACAGAGAAGTATGGCTAATGGCCAAAGACCCTATTAGTCAAGCAGTGTAAAATTCCAGTCTGATTTTATAAATCACATTAGAAGACACTGTCATGAACTGGCTTCACTGATCGTGGTTATAATTTATAGTTCAAGGATCAATTCCCTGAATTCTTCTTCTGACTGATCTGTTTCCAACTCTTAGATAAGTGAAATACTGAAGTTTATTCAAAACAGAAAAAAATAACTAGGTGAGATCGGATTAAAACTTTAGTATGTATGTATAACTTTATATTTAAACCTAGTTTAATCCAGACACCTGTATATGCCAAACACCAGGTTTTGAGACAGTCACAATCTGTCGATTCCAAGGTAGAAGTTTCTTGTTTTAGCTCTATATATATTCAAACATATTCCACTTCAAATATTGGGATTTATATTATGCTCAGCAGGACAGAGAGCTCAATACCTAGATAAGACTTCATGCCAAGTTTCAGCAATTAGGACTTAGTCAGGTATGTGCTAGGGAAATGTTTGTCTTTTATGCAGCATCATCCTCTCGTCACTGTGATCAGCTGGCCTAAGTTTTTCTTCTCCTCTGGAACCTACCAACTGCTTCTATTAAAATTCTTGTTTTCAGTGTGATCTAAAGCCTGGACTCACTCCCCACATTGCTTAGGCACCTTAGCGAAAAAAAAAAAGAATAAAATCCCTTTGAGATGATCTGGAAAGAGCTGAGAGGGAGCAGCATTTGTAAGGGTGAGCTCGGGTTTGTTAGGCTGCAGTGCCCTCTGGAGGTGCCTGACTTTCCTGCTCACGGTACCGGGAAAACAGCTCCCAACTCCAGAATCACAACTTGGCCAGAGCTCGCTGGGCCCAGGCTGGGAGGAGCCGACAGATTTGTATTGTCCTACTCAGTCTTTCATTTTAATTAATACAATCCTAAATGAACAGTCTATTTTCAGAATAAACTTCTCATGACATTACAAAAATTCCTTCAGAAAATCTGCATTCTTTAAGCTTCAGATCTGATATTTGTCTTCTTTTAAAGAAGAAAAAGTGATACCTGTCTACGTCCTAATTTGTCTATACTAGGTCTTTCAAACAGGAATAGTGTTCCAAAACCTAAGCACTTTGTTTAAAACCCCAAGAAATTATGAGATATGCAGTCAAACTGTCACCACAGGTGAAGTTCTGGAGTTTGGGATTTTTTTCCGCCATACACTAAGCAGACACAAATCAAAAGAGGGAGTATTATACATTTTGATTGGGAAATCAGAGAGCATAAAAACAGATACGACAATCCTTCCCTGTCCCCACCTCCAAAAAGAGAAAAATAACTCAAAAATAATTACATTTGGAGAACTATAAAGCCAAGAGGATTCATTTGTTACTTCCACACTTTAGGCACTACATGACTGCAGCCTGCTTGATGGTCTTACATTTTTTTTTTAGCTTTCAACTAATTATCAATTTATGTCTGAAGCCAAAGTAGAAAAACTTTACAATTTTTAGGCGCACATGCACATCAGCCACTTGTGCTTTCTAGAGTGCTCTTCTCAGTACGTTCTCTTACATTCTACAGTATGTAAGAGTACGCAGTATGTACTCCTACATACTTACTCCAGTATGTAACTGGAAACAATTTCAGGTATATAGGAGCTAACAGCACCTTCCAGCATCGAGTCAAAGGGCAGCATCCCAACTTGGAAACGCAATGAAGTCTGCCTTGCAAAAGAAATAGACAGAGGTGGAGAAGAGGAATCTGCCATCTATTTTTTTTGTCCAACACAATATTTGTATTTCAAAATGATATATAAGTCACAGGAGAGTTTACTGCTAACACTTGTGGGTCGTTTGCAACATTACAATTCACACAGAGCAGGCACAAAATGGGCAGATCCACAGACGAAAAAATACAGTCTCACTAGGAGAATGAGTGTAGTCACTAAGGAAGACTCATTCATATTTAACAAAAGAACTGCAATGGCCTTTGTTATAAAATGCATACTAATAGCATCACATGCACAAGTCTCTTTTGCCCTTTTTCATTTTTTAAGGCATCACAACATAGTATCTGCTAAATTATCATTCCTAACAATCTCAAACTACAGAGACAATCTCCATGTGTGTTATCTAAGGTTTTTTAACAACTAGGTATAAAAAACATTTTATAGGCTTACTGAACACCACAGTGACATTTTTGAAAATATAGTCATTAAAGCATGGGATTCTAAGGAAATTAATAGTAATGAATTAGATTATTGTGTACATCTCTGTGCTCATCACATAAAGGACTGAGTTCTCCAGTTTTACAGGAATAAGAAGTTTCTATCCTGCATTTGTGATAGAATTATCCCCAAGTAAGCATGTCTGACAAAATTTTGGCTCTCCGTAAGCAACACTAATTGCTGAAACCTCTGACTTCTTCTTAGCTTCACTTTCATCATATATTAAATTCAATCTATGAAGTCAAAATAAACACTGCTAAAATGAAATAGCTTTTTGAGCCTTCTTTCTTAATAGTTCTAGCTGAAATCGCTTCCAGACAAAAACATATTTAAATCCAAATTTAATTAGAGGCTAAAATTTATCCTGTTAAGAAAATGTGTATTTGCTAGCAAAAAAACCTGAGACAGAACATCAGATTAAGTTAAAAATTCACTTGGAGGAGCAAGTTCTGAAAATGACAA
This sequence comes from Nothura maculosa, assembly GCA_032353885.1. NCBI lineage: Eukaryota > Metazoa > Chordata > Aves > Tinamiformes > Tinamidae > Nothura > Nothura maculosa. The sequence continues at coordinate 1,808,240 of JAUBOD010000876.1, forward strand.
GATTCAATTTATAGCCAATTAAAGCAAACACTATGTAAATAGTGCTTCAAAGAAATATTTTTCCACAAGAACATCAGAATTGTATCTTTTATTTTTGGAGTAAGCCAAAGAAAACAAGTTGGGAAACAGTGTTAATTCAGTTTTAATCAATGCTGTCTTATTTATGGTACACGCAGAAACAAGCTGCTTCACTCTGACTTCCCTGGATTTAAATAATGGTTTTCCTCTACAGCAATTTTTCCATATTATTGTGTAGCAAACAGAGCAGAAATAGCTGATGTATCACAGGAAATCAAAATGAATATTTGGCATAATAAGGTAAGTCCTTTTCCTTCCCACTCTCCAAACACCAAGTACTTACAAAGGCAAATTCTCTTGTAGCAGTGTCATAGAAATGAAGGGCAGACACCTCTGTTTCAGAAGCTGCCAGCCACTGGAGTGCTGCTCTGAGCTGGGGATCCATCATATTTGGTTCCAGATCAACATTCATGATTGCTAAGGTCCATCTTGCTTGCTCCACACCTAGCATTAAAAATAAAGTCATCAAATCTACAGCTCCAAACTGTCATAAAAGAACTGCAATGTATCACTATTACAGTATTATCTTAAATATTTTAACTTATAGAGATAATAAAGGGCAAATAACATTAGATCTGATATGCTCTGTTCTACTGCACAAGTGGAATTTATTCTAATTTCAGTTTAATTTAACATTTGAAGATCAAAATGCATTTGAATTTTAATACAAGATTCCAAAGGATAAGGACTTTAAAATAGTCTTTCAGAATGTGCTCAAACAGCAATAGGCTCCTACAGTGTGCTTCACACAAACTGCAGTCTTTTTGTAATGCCTCCATCTACTAAATTTATTTTTTCTGTATTTTTTCTGTGCAGGCAATGAACTGATCAGATTGCTCTTGCTTTTTGGAAATAGTGCTGTTGTTTACTGAGGCCTATCCAATTTTTCAGCACTTTTGCAGCATGAGTTCCATAACTGAACACAGCACTCAACAAGTAGATGTAGGAATAACAAACAACAGCTATAGCATCAGCATCATGTGTTCTCTATCTGCATTTTTTAATACAGATATTACAGTTGTCCCTTGTCACACAGTCATAACCAACTAAGCACAGATGTAGGGCTAAGTGCTTCCTGAAGTCACAACCTATAGAATGAAAGAGGACTTAACTCTTTAGAGATATGGAATATATTTTAAATAAAAGCATATTTTAATGTGCCATTTACCTTAATCTTACTACTCTTCTAACTAACCTTATAGAATTCAAGTACGCAAGATATACATTCCTACCTGATAAGATCAGCAAAAAATAAAACGATCTTTCCAGGAAGAAATGGATGAGAGAATTTACCTAATTGTCAATACAGGAGTGCTTTTAATGGAAGATAGAATATTTTTCTAGAGACCCTAAATGTAATATATTAGACCAGAATAAACCAATTACAAAAAATCAGTGACACTTACTAGGTGGAAAGTATTATGGTACCATATCAAATGTTTTCCAAAGAGATTTGGCCATGCATACAAATATACAGTTTCCACAAGCTGGTCAGCATTCCCTACCTTCCATTAAGAACATAGGTCAGCTGAATGTCACAACAAACATTTCCCCCAGGCTGGATATTTCTGAGTATTAAGAAGTGTTCACAGGGTATTAATATAAGAATGTTTTCAGGCTCTTGATTGACATATATTGTAATGGATAAAACAATTGTCACCTTATTTTACAGGCTAAGAATCATGAAAAATAATTAGCACAGAGTGCACAAGACAACAACAGCCTGTGTTGGAACTAGTATTACCTTCTACAGCATCCTTGGAGTCTTCCTCTTTGTCTTCTGTTCCATCACTATTTCAAAAGTAAAACAAAAATTTAAATACAATCCACTACATTTACAATAAATGTAAATCAATCCTAACACTGTAAGGACGGTTAATAAGAAAAGGACATGAAGATCAGGAAAGAATTATGGAATGACCATGAAAAGCAGTTTTGCTTCTCACACCATTTCATGTTGTAAGTGGACTTGTCAATAAGTTTAAAAGATTGGCTCTTCAGGGAAGAAAGGGGAGGTCAGAAACAGGAGAAGAGTGTTATGAAGATATAATACGAAGATATTTCAAAATAAGACAAAGCCCTTGTTTTTATTTAAGGGAACAGTTTAGTTTTGCTTCACACGTTATAAGATCGAGCAGTCTTATATCATGATTATGAAAAGCTACAGGTTATTCAAAGCTGTATGTCGTAAGCATTCTATAGAATTAATTGCCAAGCAATTTTGAAAGTTTCCACAAGCTAAAGGAAAACAAAACAAAAGAAATGAACAGAAATTCCATAGGAAGCAGGCTCTCGTTTGCTAAAGTAAATCTAAAGACTTGTAAAACGGCAAGCAAGAACATGCATGAAAGGGACCCCTCATTTTGCAAGCAGAACACAGAACATCAGTTTAGCATAGCGGAATTTATCCCGTCAGTATGGATTAATTAATGAAAAAAATCATATTGTGATTAAATGAGAAGAGTGTGAAAAATGTATCAGCATAAAAATGCACTGTATTCTTGTCTTCAAAAAATGATTTCATGCATTAATTATGAGGAATCCATCTGGTTTATATTTCTGGACTCAACCAACCTGTCTGATGTTGGAAAGGATAAATTCTCCTCATACAAATCCCCTTCTAAACCAAGACTGCTCCAGCTACTGCTGTTACCATTACTGCCAGGAGAAGAAGAGAACACAGCTGAACTAGAAAAGAACAAGAGCTCAAACTAGAACCTTAATTCTCCTCAGTGCTGTTTTGTCAAGATATTTAATGCATTGAAACTTCCTAAAAAGGTTTGCTGGAACAGAGTCCCAACATGAGTGCAGGGCTATTCAGATCAGCAATCTGCACAAATAGGTGAAACTGGTAAGCTCTGTATGCAGCTCTAAGTATTCACTTGTACTCTTTAATTTTTTCTAGATCTGCTAACAGTAATTCTGTCTTTGAGCCTAAGCACACAGTTTTTTATTTATACCGGCTGAACAATTTCAACAGGTTTACTCATAGGAATATGGATAATAAGCATAATATTTGCTTAAAGAATAGCCAAGAGTTCATGAAATTATATACTATGAAGAGAGCTACACAAGGAAAATCCTTCTCTCTCTCATTACAAAAATGAAGTAGTGATCTACAGCAGCCTGATGAGTAGGAAAATACTTCGGGGAGCACTAAAAAATGAGTACTCTTAAAGCTTCTTAAAAATGTTGTTATAAAACAGTGAAAACGAAGTTAGAAATATTAACTCACAATTCATAAACATACTGAGTTTATTCCACAATAACGCTCAATGTCAATGTAAAGAAATGAAAACTTGAACGTCTCCTTGCACTGGTACCTTCTAAGCTTTAGAATTTACAGAGACCGGTAATTTGGGTCTGGGCCTATGTACAATTCTCAGCTGATCATATCGTTAAAACTCCTGTTTCTTGATTTGATACCTTCCCCCAGGTCACACCTGGGAACCTTCCAAGAGCAAGATGCCAAGAGAGGAGAGCCAGGCTTCTTAGAGAGGGCTGAAGGGATGGTAGCACAAGCCATGAAGCAACTCCACAAAGCAGCTACTGCCAGGAGATGCTTTCAGGTGTCTGTCCAGCTCAACACTGTCTTCGACAGTTAAAGCTCTTTGCCACTTGTTCCAATTGCAAGAGAAAATAGTCAAATTTGAAGGCACAAATTTGAAGGGAGCACGTCAAGAGCCAGACATTTTGAGAGGTAGCAAACAGCAGCATCAACATCCTTCGCTTTCCAGTTTGCCTGTCTGGATCCTAATGTCAACACAACAACAGGTTGGCAAAATTGCAATGTGAATATACTCTAGAAGAAAAATAAAGCTCTGTATGCTTTATTCAGCACATTGTTGCTGTGGGTTATTTACACCAAATGTGCTAAGGACAGGTTGTTCTGTCGTTACTTGGGAGGAGGAAAAAAAAAAAAAATTTAAGGAGCAGAAGTATTCAAAGAAACTGGTATTTTGGTTCTAGAACTGCAGCAGAACTAATAAAATGCAAAAGTTAAAAGAAAAAGCTAATGGCAGCTACTTCTACCAAGATTTCATAATTACCTGCTAGAACTGTATGGAAAAAACAGAATTATTTATAAGAACATTTCTCAAGCTACTGTACAAGACTATCATAGTATAAATAAAGTATTAACATTAAATATTTTTATATATCTTCTGTACATGTAAATAAAAGCCTATTAATATCCATGATTTGCACTCAGTTTAATTGAAAATTTTCGATACATAACATAAATGCAAGTAAAAGCTGCCCTAGTTCCAATATTAAATGTGTTGCAGAGAATGACCTCTGTTCTGACTAGAGAAAAATACACTTTTACAAAGGTCAAATTCACCTATATAATCAGACTTTTAATCATGTGCTTATAAGGTATAGCAATGCTTGAGGGTGTTTTTTTAACATGAACTTAATGTTTCTGTAGGAGACTGAACAGACTTGAAAAAGCCTTGTAGCTACGGAGCAGACAGACAGATCAGGCCATTATAAAGTCTCTATAATGCTTCTTTCTGCTCTTCAACATAAATAAGCAAGAAAATTACCTCAAATAAGAACTATCAGCCTATCAAGCGAGGCCAAACAAGCCTCAATACTGTGTCATATGTATGTGAAAGCACTCAGATCTTGTGCTTTGAGGTTTTCCTTTAGGTACAGGCAGTCAGAGGGAAGTGGTCGGCTTGTGCTCTGAGCTCTAATCTGAACCAAGTGCTCTGGTTGATCTTCTGCAGAAGCCTGCACCTAGGCAGTAACTGGGGGGGAAGCTTAAGACTAATCAGATTGCTAACATTAAGCATCTAACATCACGTGTAAAACATCACATGTATGAATACTCCTCAGAATAATTAACTTTATTAAATCCACTAAAGAACTTCCAGTGCTATTTCCATTCAGTACAAGAAACCAAACTCATCTCATGCTGATAATCCTCTCCAGGTTGTCTTGCCCCCTTATTTATGGTTAGTCTAAGCCTCCATGAATTACAGTTTTCATCGTGATCTTTACTAATGCATCTCTTCTCAATCCAGAAGGTAACAAGGTAAATGGCGAGATTCCCCTTCTCTCCTCACGTCCTCTCCATGGGGGAAAAAAAAAACTCTTTTCTGAGTGGGTTTTGGCACATATTGGCACACAAAATATTGGCACAACAGGTCCTCCAACAATTTTTTGTATCTATATAGAGAGAAAATTTCTTGAAAGCACCAATTGACCTGTATTTTATTCACTCCTTGTAAGCACCAAAGGTTTTTTTTATATATATACTCTGGCTTTAATCACATGAGTCTGATTGGTTTTTACTCATTCAACAGATGTTTAATTTAGATAAATAGAAGACAAAGTCTCTTAACAAAATTATTCAGTTATATCAGTGATAATGTGTAATATTGGTTTGATTAAATTGCTTTCAATTAAGCAAAATGTGAAGATACTACAGAATCTAAAGTGAAATGTTTCAGTTTTTGTATATTACATAAAGATTACTTCTGTATTTTAACATCTGGATGATGATGGAATTACTAAATAGTCGGCAAAAAGATAAAAAAACAATAAAAATGTAGAACTTACGACATCAAAGTGATACACTAATTACACAAAATTAAGCCTACTAATTCTTCCCATTTCCTGCATGCAGGACCCAGGGTTATAATTCTCCTTTTAATTTTCACTGGCAACAGCCACAGATATTACAGATTTTTTTTAATGCTTATTCTAATCCTTGCTGGTTATCAAGCAGTCCAGTGGAAGAGTTATATATGTAGCAAGAAATTTTATAGAAAAAAAAGTGACTGTAAGTTTTGCAGTACATAAATATTCTACCAACATCAGTTAAAATGACTTAAAAATTCAACCTCCACAAAACTCTAATGTACGTGTTAGGCTCTGAGACAAACTAACTGTTAATTTTCAAAAGTACAGATGAATATAGCATAGAGTACATTAAGTTTTAACATTTCAAGAGTATGAGCAAAACGCACTGTTTCAAAGGTATAATTTAAAAGCGTCTGTTTTTCTAAAAATGCCTGCAGTTTTGTTAGTACTCGATGCTATTTTCTGGTATTAGTGAAGATGCAAACTTTACCTATTTTGTACTGTGTGTAATATTAACAATATTAACTGTGTGTAATATTAACAATATTAACAAATAACAGATTTGTACATGTTGTGGCTAATTTTAACAACAACAACAAAAACTATTTCCTGAATTGCTTTAGGAATGCTTTCTAAAGAAGGAAAAAAAAAAAAAAAAAACAACACCTCAACTTTCTTTCCATTCCCCATGAGAAAACCGTTTGACAAGGCTAATTTATAGTTACCTGTCACTGAGGTGAAGAAAACTGCTGCTCTCATCAGGATGTTCATCTTCAAAGCTTAGATTGGACCAACTGCCAGTGCTATCATCACCAATACTCAGATTCATCTGCTGGCTAACAATAGACTCAACTGAGTGAAATCCTTCTCTTCCTGTAGAGCTAAAGAAAAATTTAAGATTGGAAACATCACTTGAGCTGTTTCTTATCTACAGTAATTTAACACAGAATGACAGACTGGTTGAAGTTGGAAGGGACCTCTAGAGATCATCCAGTCCAACCTCCCTGCTCCAGCAGGGACACCCAGAGCACGGAGCACAGGGCGGCATCCAGGCGGGTTTGGGAGATCTCCAGAAAAGAAACACCAAATACAATGAATTCCTTGGCAGGGGTGGCAGGAGAGTGTAATATGTATATGTTAATTTGTACCCTACTTTCAAAGGAAGAAAGAAATGGAACAGTTTAATGAATTTCAAGTTCCAGAAATTAAATTTTGTAACACTTACCCAACTTAGACTTGGGATTGTCATTGACAATCACCAGAGGCGGGGAGAGGTACAAACAGCTCTCCTGGGTGGATGATTATTTGCATACAGATAGTAAAGCTGCAGCATCTAGGTAGTTTACTCTTACAGATGGATCAAGACACACTTTTCAAGTAGGAAGAATCAGCATTTCTGACCCTGTTTAGCTGAGGACTATTTGGTTCCATCTCCTCCCTGCCTTTATTACAATCAGCTTGCTACCAGTTATTTGTTATTGTAGACAGGC
>JAUBOD010000876.1:1825281-1838670 GCA_032353885.1 Nothura maculosa
ACAACTTTGAAGTAGAAAGTTAAATAACTACAAATAAAATAGTCATGTCAGAACACAGATACACACAGTAAAAAAAAAAAAATAAAATAGCAAAGCTAAAGAAACCTCTCAAAATGTATGCATGTTATTCCAAATCATTCTAAAATAACATTTTAAATACATATAAAGCACTGGTACTTGTATTAAAAAGTCAAAATTAGTATTTTTTAAAACTGCCATGAATGGTTTTAAGTACTTAGTGTAAACAGCCCTCAATCAAAAAGGTATGCATTATTTAGAATAGATAAGCAGGGCTGAACTGCTCTTTTCCAACAATGGATATCATACCTTCAAATTAGCAGTTCCAATCTCTTCGACAAAGCCTATAAATGTAATCTGTGGAATAAATAAACATGTTAAAGTACAGAAACATCCAGACTTCTGTAGAAACTTACTGCTTAAATTTTACAGTAAAGTTTTATCATACTGTCACAAAAATATACGCTTAAACAGCACTGCCTGAAGAATAATACATACTATCACATGGAGAAGAGTAGGCCTAAGTTGTCGTAAAAGATGAGATCAGACTGACCAGCAAACACATTCATAGTGTATTACCTACAATTCCTTCTAATGCCCTATCAGCTGGTGCATCTTGAGCAATATTCTATCACATTTGCCGATATAAACAGGATTTCTCAGTGCTTTTCTCCTTGCTTCCAGCTAGCTGGGTATTACTCAGTTCCATTCAGTTCTGAAATTTGTCTCCACACTAACAAACTATGATACGTTAAACTACACTTCAGCAAATTCTGTGAATTTACCATGTAAATTGATTAGCCTCAGGCCAAAACAGAACACAGGATATCAGACATGTGTTTGCATGAAATATTCAAGCAGATAAGTTCCTAAAATAAAGTAATACTCAACCTTAATAAAAGGTCTTGTTAAGCTCAAGCGGCTGGAAAGCAACAGGATTGTCTACTCAGCTTCACCTCAACTTGCTGTGCTTGTGAACAGTGATGTTTTATCATGTTCTCATATTATTTTGTCTACAGACATCTAGGCTCACTCAGTGCTAACAAGTCAAGACCCAAGTGTTTTGTTCCATTTTCATTCTTCATGAAAAGTGAAGAAACTCTCATTCTGAAGCACCACTGCATGACCTACTTCATGTCCATTATTCCAACTCTGCTTTAAGTGTCAGATTTACTCACTTCTCATTTAGTATGCCCTTATGGCAAATTTGCATCTTCTAAAAAAACCATTTTAGAAAGAAATGTGAGGAAAAAAAAATCATTTTGTAAAAAGAGAATTAAGGCACAAAGATCAAAAATGACTGGAGCTAAATTCGGATGCATTGGATTCAATTATTTCAGAACACTAAGCAGGACACTGAATTTTATCTATTCACATCACAAGCCATGCTAACTTTGTGACAATTAGTCACTCTTTTGCAAGGTAAGCCAGTTGAGTCTTACCTAAATAGGTAAGAACGAGCATTACTACACACATGATCACTTGTAATTAACTTGTCAGCAAATCGATGGGCCAAACATAGAAAATGAAAGAAACAGAGCTAGATAAAGGAATTGCTGCAAAGCAACTGTGTTGGGTATTTGCATTTTGGGTATCTTATCTCAGCGCAAAACAAGAACTCTCACTTGTCAATTGTAATCATACTGGCATACATTCTGGCAACTTGTATTTTGGGGGTCTTGTGCTGGTAGGAAGAGCTCCCTGTTCAAACGCACATATCTTAACAAGCGTATTTCAGTTATGACAAAGCAGGAGCTGAAACAAAGTTTTGCAAGAGCGTTACAAACAGCTCTGGGCAAAACACAGCTCTTCAGCACAATTAAAAGATTTGGAGGAAAACCAATTGCCTGATGATCATTCCAGGCAACTTTAGGGATGGTGGTTGCTATTCGTGGGTGCACATCCCTTTTGTTCCCTGCTATCCGCCCTTTCCTCTTCCTCAGGGTAATAACTGAGCCCTTGCTCAGAATCTTGCTCAGAGGCAGGGCAGTACTTGAGTGTTGCAGTTGCACACAGGAGGGCCCAGCAGTCAGTGTACATGTTGACTGGCTGCAGATGTTGGTCAAATGACATCATCGCAAAGTTCACCTATTTTTGCCCCACTGAAAATATTAACTTTATTCTCTCTGTACAATCTGCCTTCAATTGTTGCCTAATTAATAGAAATTACCTTTAGGATCTCAAACCTGGATGAAATTAGTATGCCCGCTCAGAAGTCACTGGGGACAGAAGGGCCTTGAATCATTAACACAAAGCTTTTCCTTAAACTAAAAATAGTGTATGTGACACTGTATTTGAAGGTTATCATCATCCGCAGGGACAGATATGCTGAATTAAAATTGCATAGGAAACCTGAATTCTGCTTTTTCTCCGTATGAGCAATTATTTTGCAGTTCTAAAAATGGTCTGTTAACATCATTCCTTATAGAGGTGTCTTTCCCCACATTTTTTACTGAAAGGCCCAAAAAAAGAAGAAAAAACAAAAACAAAAAAAACAAACAAACAAAAAAAAACAGTTGTATGAGGGTATATTTACCATCTTACATTTCACTCAGAGTGAACTTAACTGCCTATATTAATAAAGTAGCCGAATGTAGGCAGGTATCCTTTTCTGCAGCAAAACATACAGCTAGGCACATATTAAAAGTAAAAAGCAGGAGAGGGGAAGGGGCAAAGTTGACAAGTTTTATTGCAGATTATAGAGGGTGGTCTGTCTGAACAACCAGCAATTATAGGCTGCAGGTTCAGACAGGAAGCTAAGGGTTCTTTATCTCTTTGTTAGGTTATCACGTAAATACAATATAAATAGGAGTGCTCATCAAATGCTGTATAGCCAGTAATAAAATTCTTTCATGATATTTAGTTTCGTGATTCTCAAACACAGAAATATCCTCCTGAAACTTTGCAATCCTTTTAAAGATGGCAGTTACTGCAGTGAAGGACAGAGGACAGGACAGTTTATGGGCAGTCAGCAAGCTGCCATACTGTTCACGTTTACTATCCTGCAGCTTCCGCTACAAATGGAACCATCCTCTATTATACCCACCAAAACCACAAATTTTTAGGCTATGCCAAACCTCAAGAAAATTAGCTTGTTCCTCCTGATTTAAACCTTCTTCTGCTGATACACTGCATAATTCCTTTCTGCTCTGCAACAAGGACTTCATAGAGTGCAGTACACCTTCACCAAAAGTCTGAAAGACAATAACAACAACAGTAAAATATAAAGCAAACAAAATACATTTTCAGTTTTAGATGCAAAGTATCTCCATCTGTTCCCTGACCCCAATACATTTCCCTACTTTAAGCACTGTGTAAAACAACTTTGTTTCTAAATCATAAGGTTTAAGACTTAAGTCTACTTCAGGACATGGAATTAACACAGCTTGTTTTTCTTTAAGCAATACTTTTATTACAAAAGAAGTTAGCTGCTCCATTAAAAAAGAGACTAGTGAGAAAATACATGATTGCTTACTAAGTACTTGAACTAATGCTTACAGTCTTCGAACAACTGGTAGGAAAAAAAAAAAAAAAGCAGATGAATCCAAGATAAAATCCAAGTCATTACCATTATCTTGCATCAAAACCTACATATGGATTTTTCAATCATTTTTTCCTTACAAAATCTGAAAGACAATTTAGTCAGTAGGAAGAACAGGGGTTAGTACAACAGTGAGGAGAATGGAGTGGAAGGTGAGAGAGATCATATCTCCATTTCACTTTTATAGGTAGTCAGCAACTTTTTTCTATCTTGAATTGTCATCTTCTCTACCTAGTAAGCTAAAAAACAGATCATAATTTGACTACTATTAGTCCAGATTATCATCCCTACTATACTTGCTCTGTTAAAACTAAATCAGTGTGAAATCTACGAAAAATTATTTAAATTTTACATAGCTTCTTAATAAAACAGTAGAAGTTATGCACAGTTTGGAAAATGTTTCTAAAATAGCTAGACAAAAGAAAATTAGGAAGTGAGTTTTATGATCTCTGAAATTAGCAAAATACATTCCAGAACGTTAACAAAGCCCAGACTACCACCCTTACACTAAAGGCCAAATGACATTTTCATAGAAAAGCAACAGCTGGTATCTTAGGCATTTTAAAACCACATTTATGCAGTGTTGGGATCTGACAGCCAGTGTGGCAAATGAGGCCACCAACAGGACAGGGAGCTGCTCTGGGCTGCTCCCCAAGAGTTAACTAACTCTTTTGCAAGGTGGTTGTCAGCACTACCCTGCAGGGCTGCTCCATCCTGGGGGTTACATCCTCTAAAGTCCCCACAGTTGACAGGTCGAGGCAAAGGAGAAGTGACACTGCAGACCCACAGCACAGTAGACCTCTCTACACTGCATTCCCCACAAAAGAACCTGCTAACGGCCGTGTTGTTGCCCATGAGGCAGGACCTTGGGCTCAGCAGGAGAAGTCACCTGCCCATATGCACCTTGGTACAGACCAGAGCCATGTGGCTTTTGTATGGTTGTGGGTTGGATATAAGGTAATAAATTGCGCAGACTGATCCCCATGATTAGCCAGTCTGCAGATCTGAGGAGTCACCCATCAGCAGGGGCACCTCTGATGTCACCAGCGTGGTGGGGAGAGGGGTGGCCCATAAGTAATGAGAGCATTTACTGTAAAGTGCTCCCCACTGTTTGAGAATCCAGGCAAAACTACACTGGACAGGTAGCCCATAATGGTTGGGGGAAGTTGCTATACTAGGCACCCACAGCTTGAGAATTTGGGAAAAGCTACCCAGGCAGGGTGGCCGTGAGGAAAGGGCAAGAGTGGCCACCATACCAGGCACCCGTGCTTGAACTGTAGAACGTGTGTGTGTGCGCTACATATATACATACACACACACAAACATTTTTTACAGTTCCATTCTATTTGCAGCTTTGTTATAACCTCTTACGTCTAATAAAGTCTCACACTTGACCCTTGTGTTCAGTACAACTAATCCCAGAATCCAAAATAATTCAAGACAAGTGGCATGTCACGGGGTCATTTGGAGCAAGTTAACTATCTTTCTAATCCTCTAAGTAAGGGGGTAATGTTCTGATTCTCCGGATTTTCCAAGTTTACAGTGCTCAAAGACAGCCTCGGTAACTCTAGGAGCACTGCTCCACTCAGGGGAAAGTCTTTTGAGAAGACAAACAAGTTTATCTCACTTTCAGCTTGTACAATAATTTAATATCAGACACAGTACACAAAGCAGTAATTTAGAAAAAGTCTGAAGAGCCAAACATGAGCTGCAGACAAACAGGGATCCGCTTGGAACAGTACTCAGCATCCTTCTCTAGCTGTTAGTTTTCTATTACATACAACTTACAAGCAAATTTCCTTGCTCTAATACCCTGAGAGAAGAGACAATAGGGAAAACTGGAACAGAAGCATTGTATTAGGAGTTGCTATAGTTGTGATGAAGAAAATTCAAGTGAGCCATTAACAATTCCTCAAAACTTATTTTGAAGCTGTCATCAACTATCATGAATAAATGTATTGGGAAAAAAAAATAGAAGCAAAAATGAAGTCTAATGACAAATCAAAGCAAAGAAATATCATCAATTAAGAGCACATATCAGACAGGAAGAACTTGTTCAATGTCACAGTTACCATAACAAGAAGAGCTTACAATGTAGCAGTACAAAGTGCAAGCTTTCAAACAGAACTGGGAATCTGCAAGCTGGAAAACAACTCGGCTCTCTTACTTGATCATGGGATAGCAATGAGCAGTCAATATGATGCTGCACTGAAGGGAGGGAAAAAAAGGGAGGATTAATTCCCAGCAAGCAAAGTAAGGAAGACTATGAAGGATAATCACTGAAATGCAGAGGCTTTTCATAAAAGCAGACTAAGACCTTAGCTTGCACAGCTTCCAAAATGCAGGCTAAGAGATGATATGATCTCTGACTGTAAATACATCATGAGGGCAAACATCAGCAAAAGTAAAAAGCCATTAAGCTGAAGACTAACACCACGCATGAATAAATGGGTGAAAAATTGATGTGAATAATTTTAGTCTGGCATTTCTAAGAAGATTCCTACTTACTACAACAGTAAAATTCAAATAGATGTAAAAACAGAAGGATTTTTTTAATCTCCCCACTTAACTATGAGATTTACGTTTAATAAGTTCTTATGCTTACAGAAACCATGCTCATAACAATAGAGGTCTGGACTCAAATGCAGGGATTTTTTTCCTGTCATATTAATCAGAAAACAAAAAAACTATCCCATAACCCCTTCCAGGGACACTCAGCTAAATTAATAACTGGAAAATGGCAAGTCCCTAAGACCAGCTCAGTTAGTAAAAAATCATCCTTATCATCCTCATCAACGGGATCTTACTTGATTTTAGAAACAGCATTAACTACTTCCAACAGACATTTACCTATGGGCAAAAGGCAAAAATCTCTGTAAAATTTCCCTTGCTAGGTTTCTGTACTCCTTCCATACAGGAAACCTGAAGTCAGATGATAGGCAGGGAATCCTATTTCAGCTGTGAACAAAGATTTTGAGCTTACTAATCCATAGCAGGGGAAATACAAATGTCCTCAAATGCACTCAGAACAAAACTGAACATAGGAAACAAATCTTCCTCCTGTAGCCCAAATAAGCAAAGAGTTGCACTGTCTTTGTGGTCAGAAAATCCAGAAGTGCTTATCTATAGATCCTACAAAATATACTGAATTCTATACTAATGGATTTCATAATTTATTCTAAACAACTGTTTTCAAACATTTCAAATAACTCACAAATCTGCAAGAGATCTGTGTCTTACAAAGAGGGACCAGGGAGATTCCCAGCAGCATTAATTGTGTACAAAAAACTGTTTTCTTCCCCTTCAAACTGTAAAGAATGCAGATCCAATTATGCAGATCTTCATATTTACTCTGCTGTCAGTTAACAAAAAACAGCTCTTCCTGATTTCATACGTCATAATATTTAAACCAACTATGTTTTTAAAAATCATTTTGTAAGAATGGAACCTTGGCCTTCAAATGGCCATAACCACAACTATGGACTGACTTGTAAGAGCTACTGTAACAATTCATTTAAGCATGACGAAGAAGACATGAATCAGACTAGAAGCTATGAATCAACATAAGTAGTACAGTGTGCTTCTGACTACCCAATTGTTTAGCTTTGTGCAAATGGATAGAGGTTCCACATTACAGTCTAAAGATTGCCTCTGGGGAAAAATTAAAAGGAGGCAAACAAACACAGACCAAAATATCAGAGTTTGGCTTTGTGTAAGTGTACACCTAAAATAGGTCAAGTTTATGTTCCTATAACTAGGAAAGAGGAAAGACTAAGTGAGCAAGTGCTCTTTAGGTTGAAGATTGACAGAGGATCTGATCAACAGTATAAATATTCGAGGGGATGTAAACAGGATGGGGCCAAACTCTTCTTGGCAGTGGCCAGTGAGAGGACAAGGGGTAACGGGTACAAACTGAAACACAGGAAGAGCCATCTCCATATGTGGAAACACTTTTCTGTGAGGGTGACAGAGCCCTGGAACAGGTTGCCCAGAAAGGCTGTGGAGTCTCCTTCTCTAGAGATCTTCCAAATCCACCTGGATGCCGCCCTGTGCCCTGAGTGCCCCTGCTGGAGCAGGGGGTTTGTACTACAGAATCTCTAGACGTCCCTTCCAACCTCAACCATTCTGTGATTCTCTGAAATAAATGATCCAAAAGGTATAATGTCAATTCACAAAGGTAATGTTTTAGACTACTACTAAAATCATAAATGACTGTTACTATCATTATTAGAAATATAATGCAATTTTCAGGCAATGCTATTTCCTTCCTCAAATTCTCCTCTTCAGCACTGCGTACTGTACTCAAAAATACATATGTATATGTATATATATATATGTATATGTGTGTGTGTGTGTGTGTGTGTGTGTGTGTGTGTGTGTGTGTGTGTGTGTGTGTGTATATATATATCCTAAGTGCTAAACAGATCTTATTTTTCCACCAGAGAGCTCCTCAAAAGTTAATGTAAACTTAAATACAAGCCAGGCAAGTAACCTAGATCTAAAGTCAAGCATACTACACTCTTAACAGATTCCAAAGAACAGTTTTCAGGAACACTATGCATTTTTTAATTACATATAAACTTGAAAAATAAATATCCCCCAAAATATACACACTACAGTAAACAAGGCACATTTTTATATTTAAATGCATCAGAATTTCATCAAATCATCTCATAAAAACAGAATAAAGGCAAATGCATATGCCTTTATATGCCTATAATGCATACGCATTATATACTCCTTTGACTCAATACTCCTTTTGATTATTCTGTTTCCCAGTTACACTTGGCTAAAATAGGCCAAAGTATAAAGTAGTCTTCTTTTGCTCCCTTGAAACTTTAGCCTATCAAAGTTAAAACACATAAAACAATAAAAAAACCTACCAGTCTACTTGGTTCATTACTATAACTTAGAATCATGAGTATTAGGATCAAATAAAACCTTGAAACCATTATTTCTTGGAACAGATAATTACCTTTCTCACAGATATCCTTGGCTTCACTCGATTGCCCTGAGCCTTGGCATATGGATCCATGATTTCATCAATCTTTATACCTGATGTAAACCAGCTTAAAAGTACCTACAAAATATAAATATATATGTATGTATATACTTGATCACTTAATACTTACTCATTCAGATAATATATACTTTGAAAAAGTATATGGATGAACCAAGAAATGAAACCAATTTAAAAGTATTTTAAAACTGAAAATGTTTAAATCGCATAATATCCTGATTTTGCCCTTAAAAAGGCATACCGATTTAAAGATTTTTAAATGCACACAAAATAAGAAATATCTTTCTTTAGGTTAAATTTCAAAGTTGTACAGAGTGGGGAAAAGCATTATGCTGGCTATCACTTAACTCTAAGACAAGTCAATAGTCTTGAGATATTTTTCAGCACATATTTTTCCACTATTTATCTCAGCCAACTGGCCTACTTATTTCTGTCACTGTAAGTACTAGAGAACACAGGTCACTTCTGTTTAGGATAACATGCATCAATAGTCTTGTTCTCTGGCACTGCTCTGCACAATCCTCCCCCAAAACACAGGAGACCAAACAGGCATCTACCAGCCCTCAATTACCCTTACTCTTATTCTCAGCTCCAACAAAAGACAGAGCAATGAAAACAAAAAACACTTTCAACAAGTTTCCCTCTTTAATCAAAAGCAATGAGAACAAACAGAAGATATTTTTGAGTGGTAGAGACAAATGAAATAAGAGAAAGCATGTGCTACAATCTTAGATTCTACTTTTTTTTTTTAATCTTTCTTCTTAGTCGCACATTTTAGTCAAAAAGACATTCTAGACTGTCAAAAATAAACCAGGCAAGGAGCAAACATGCTTATTAATAACATATAATATTATTATAGAAAAGCACTAATATATAGCTCTAATTATATATGACTATAATGTGAAATATATTATTAATGTTTTAATAAAAATGACCATGTAAACAT
This sequence comes from Nothura maculosa, assembly GCA_032353885.1. Classification (NCBI taxonomy): domain Eukaryota; kingdom Metazoa; phylum Chordata; class Aves; order Tinamiformes; family Tinamidae; genus Nothura; species Nothura maculosa. The sequence goes on from JAUBOD010000876.1 coordinate 1,834,807, forward strand.
CACACTAAGATAATCTTAATCAAGATTAGTTTGCTAAAATTGGTGAATAAACAGTAACATGTTCATCTGCAGAACCCAATACATATCTTCATCTCCCAAAATTCAGAAATCTAGTTCAGACACTAACTTAAACGAGATGTCTAAATAAGTCTATTCACATATAAAAAGAAAAAAAAAAAGGAAAAAAAAACAGGTAAAATTGATGGACAGAAGAAGATTCTGTGAAGGGCCATCAATGAGAACAGCTAGTTTCTCAGACACGGTCAAAAGTACTTGACTCTTCTATCTGTGGTCTGCTCCTTCAATAGAGCAATTCAAGAAAAGCCTCCCTGCACAGGGAAATAACAGAGATGACTCTGTGACAATCCTGGGTCCAGCAGAATTGACTCAGGTCTGGGAGTTTGTACTTAGAGTATATTGCCTGCAAGCAGATTAAGCATCATCCTACGGCACCCAAATATCCACAGTCACATGCAGTATCATCTACACCATGAAACAACTATTCTGTAAGTCACAGTACAACAACCCTGTAAGATGCTGGACAGAATCAGCCCTAGTTTATGCTCAATGTAGCACTGCAACCTTTCTGTCTTCTCTGCACCCTGTCCTTCAGTACTTGTATTACCAGGTTTTCTATGTCACCTACAGTATCCCAGCTTTCTGTGACCAAATGAAGAACAGAGTGATTTCTTTGAAATCTAAAATACAAATCAGAAAATAAATCCCAAAGCGTTTAATTCTCTTGTTCATCTTCAAAAGTGCAATGGTACCATCATCTGAAAAACACCAAAACTTTAAAACTGACTGGAAGGGAAGTGAAAGCACTTTTCAAGTGAAAGCACTAGAAATAGCTCATCTCTTACATCAATAAAATCTAGCAGTTAAAATAATTTTTACTTCCTCATACTGCATTTGACTATCAAATTTCATTTTCTTTAATTCTAAATATCACAAGAAATTGAGGAATAAATGGCAAAAGCTCGAGTTGTCAGAAGAATCCTAGCTGATATTTATTCAGGAATAAAGGCAGACGTCCAGGGAAAAAAAAAAAGGTGGGAATTGTCAATAAATAAACCACACTAAGTTTCAGCAACAAGTACTAAGCATTTAGTTTTTCAAATCTCATTCAAGTACATAACATGTAAAACTCACCAGTGAAATTAGTCCAAAAAGACAACAGAAATTTTGCCTTGGTTTTTCATTTTTCTACATAAACTCATCCTATACAAATTTATTAAAAATAATGTGTGTGTGTGATTCTAAATGTAAGGTACACTTACAACCATTAACAAGTAGAAAGTTTACTTAAAAGGCACACCAGCATATGTAAAAATCTGATTTGCATGTGCAGTAAATTTGAACTATATGCAAATTTCCCATTCTTATTAAGTTCCAACAGAAGATTCTAGCCGATGACAACTGTGTATCTGTGACTATGTTCCAAAATATCTTTTTTTTTTTTTTTTTTTTGGCTGTAATACTGTTTAAGAGGGGGAAGAGAAAGAAATCTCTCTTTTAAATCAAAAATATTTCTTGGGCCTTCAACATAAGGCCCAAGAGCTGCCAAAAGAACTTAGCCCTCAGCCAATAGCCAGGCTTAAGCAAAAGCTAAGCTTTGAAACACTCATTCAAAATATTACGCTTAAAAATATGCATATAATAAAATCAATGTACTCCTTCATAGTACAGTAAAATTTACCGTAAATTCTACTGAAAAATCAAATGAAACAGTAGTATGATAAATGCTTTTCTATTTCCTATTTCTAATAATTTATCACTTTCACAAATATGGGGTGTTGCAAAAGTCCATTTATAAAAAACAAGTTGTCTTGACTGCAGCTATATCCACCCTAGGAAAAGGTGGAACCAATTCAGTCTGAGTGCTTTCAATCATCAGCTGTACATTAAGATCCGTCTGAGGATTTGGCTCAAACTTCTTTATAAATTACTACCACCACCCTATTTCCTTTTCATTCACTGATTCTGATGTTACAACCGTATTGCCAGTACGCTGAAAAAAAATAGTTTTCATTGCTCAACTGTTAAAACAGACTATAATTACTATGAAAAAGCAGTCACATATTTCAGAATATACAGATAAAAGGTAGAAAGTTTGAAGTTTTCCATCCAACCCTGAACTCCTTTGGTATCTTTTAAAGTTTGATAAGCAACTACCATAGAAAATTCTCTCTTAATATTGCTACACCATAAGAATAAGCATTTCATATTTTACCATTAAAAAAAAGACACACAGAATGCTGAAGTGATACTAACATTTCTCACGCTGTATCTTCTCTAAAGCGTTAAAAATAAGCTCTTGCACTGTAGTAAACAGCATGTACTCAGCTTTTCCCTGCTAAACTCACTCAATATTAAAATAATTTGTATTTACTTTCTGGTGGCATATCAGCAACACAGATGGTATCAGTCATAAAAACAGCATTAATCAGTTGAATGTCGCTGGAACAATGCTGAAGAACCAAAGAATCATCCTCTTTCCTCCCCCACTCAGGCACACACTACTCTTTTTCACTTTCCCTACACAAGGGGGACTTTAAACATATTTAGGACATTTGCCTTTGCTCAAACAAAGTAGACATTTTAAATCACTTTAGAAAAAAAAAATCAAATTAAGTTTCATGTAAGCAAGCTGACTCCTCTACTGTTAAAACACTTGTTAAAACATTAGAGACTTCTGGGGGGACTCTGCATTCTTAAACATGGCCTTTAAGAAAAATATTACTTTCAATGCACTAAAAATATCCATTAGTTGAGAACCTGGAGCTTTTTAATTAACTTCTTGTTCTTGCACTTTATCCTGTTGTGTAACGCCTAACACGGCTAACTTTTTTTTTTCTTTTTAATTTTATAAGTAACAGGATTTCAATAGTAGCGTTGCCTGTTCAAGCCAACTTATTTCCCCTTGGAGAACACTGCCAGAAAATAACCCGCTTAGGAGGTACTTTTTAGACTGTAACACATCAAATGATTAACAGGAAGAGAGGAAAACTATTAAAAAAATGAATTACTCCACACAGAATTCCACCAGTTTTCCCACCAGCTGTCAATAAATATTAGACTTTTTTTAAACAATCTACAAAAGATACAGGAACAGCATTAGTTATCAGATAAGAGGGTATAATTTCATTACCAAATCTCAAAATGTCACCTTGCCTGCTCATGCACACAAGCCAAGGATTTTGCCCTGACAAATGGAGCCAACACTATAATCATGTAATTCTCAAGAATTGATTGTGTTTTAATATTGACAGTATCTCTCACAAGATTCAAACCTAATTATCTAATTATGAAATCAACTTTTGACCCAGCTGTGACAGATTTCCAGCTCTAATCTGGACAATTTATGGAGCAACACGGAGAACTTAGGAAGCACTTGTGTCACCACTGACTTCATTCCCACTGCTGTTTCCCAGATAAAACCGAGCTTCTTGTTTTTCACCCTGTTTCAGAGCGATTTCATGGCACTGCAGCACTATGTCAAGGCTTCAATATGGACTCTATTGTACCAAATTTACAGACAGGGTTTACACTTGGATAGATGCACGTGTTTTGGGGGGGATATTCGGGAAAACTAAGGCAACCTAGTGAAACAGGTAACCTCAGCAGCGACACCGAAAGCTCCTCAGAGAGGGAGGAGGGGAAGGCAGGGCACTTCCCCCTCCTCCTGCTCACAGGGAAGGGGGAAAGAAGCGGCCGCTCCCACGGCGGGGGGCCGGCAGGGAGCTGGGCCCAGCGGGTGGGTGCGCACGGAGCGCGGCCGAACCAACGAGCCCTTCCTGCAGCCGGGGCCTCCAGCGCTGCCCGCCCGCCGAGGCCGCGGCGAGGAGAGAGAGCCCCGAGCCC